>OU895879.1:26574976-26869235 GCA_917627325.4 Chironomus riparius | reverse complement strand
AACTCACGCAAACGCTCCATATCCTCTATTTCTCTATAATGACCTCGGGAACTCGTTCTTTTGAAATCAGATAGAAATAATGCCCATGTCGTTACATCTCCCTGAAATGGCAATGGCTTTGCAATGCTAGATCGCAGAAGCGAAAGCGACATTTCAGACAAAGCATTTGCTTTTTGTTCCTGAATTCTATAGTTTGGCCATAACGACAAGTTTTCCCTGATATGATCATTAGTTGAGGCAGATGAAGAATTCAACATTGCATTCATTCTTCGTTGTTGTTCTTCAGCCTGCTGATTGAGTTGAGCTGCGGTAAGTATAGTTGCTGTAGAATCCGTGAGCAGTGAATCAATTATTCCTTGATCATTATTATCGTTATCTGGTTCCGAAAACGATCTTTTCAAATTTGCATCCAGACATGACTGCGACTTTAATACTTTCTCCTTCAATTCATTTCTTTCGACTTCCAGATTCTCAAAACGTTTCTGAACATTATCATTCAACACTAATTGTGCCTGCAATTGTTTTGCTGTAGTAGCTAGCTGACTTTGCAAATTTTTAATTGTAATTTGCAATTTCTGGATCTCATCATTTTCCTTCGGAGGATTTGGTAAAGAAATTTGTGACTTTGCAAGAGCTTGTCTTGCTTCAGCCGCAATCTTAACCATTTCCTCTTTAATATTTGTATTTGCGGAACAGCATTTGGCACAAAAGAAGGTCGCGAGAAACGGTAATATGGCTGGTTCCAAACTTTGTATACAAGTGACATGAACTTTCGAATCACAAGGCAATTTTCCTATCGCGTTCACATTCTGACATTTGAGCATGTCACCAGCTTGCTTACTGCATTTATGAAAGCACTTAGAATGATCAGCTGCGGTGAGCTGGTCACCAGCCAGCTGAAAATCTTTTCTGCTCATAACCTAAAGTCTGGTTCGAAATGAATTTGGCTAATTTCGAGAAAACTTGTGAATCTAGTTCCCCAAATTTTCTCTTAACGCCTTCATGAATGGTTTATAGTTCGCTAGGAACTAGTAAAATATCTTTATTTTCAATAGATTGACTTAAACAATGAAATTTTTGGACCCAGATGGGAAAAAAATTGAATGATGTCGAGTGGACGAATAAAACACAAATAATTGTATCGTGAATTTATATTTTTGTATTGAAACAATTACGATTCAATTTTTCTAAAAAGTAAAACAATTTATAAATGAATAAAAAAGGTGGAAGGAAAAGCAATTAAAATATTACTTCGTGAAAGATCACGTCCACCCAGCATGAACACTTAAAAAGAAAAGAACTATAATAAGCCCCAAACGGGCCAGCAAACTTTATCTAAAACAGAAAATTTGAAAAATTGAAACGTCGTTAATCTCTTAGCAACAAATTTGTTTAACATTATTTCAAAGACACAGCGAATTTATGATGCAACCTAGTGCAAAAGTAGCTACTATTTGACATTTTTGAATGCAAATCTACCAGAACTTCACAGAAATTGCTCAAACTGACAAAGCAATTTGTGCAAATGATCTTAAATCAATAAAACATGACAAAAAATTTGTTTAACATGATTTCAAAGATACAGCGAATTTATGATGCAACCTAGTGCAAAAGTAGCTACTATTTGACATTTTTGAATGCAAATCTACCAGAACTTCACAGAAATTGCTCAAACTGACAAAGAAATTTGTGCAAATGATCTTAAATCAATAAAACATGACAAAAAATTTGATAAACATTTTTTCAAAGAAACAGCGAATTTATGATGCAACCTATTGCAAAAGTAGCTACTTTTTAACATTTTCGACTACAAATCTGCCAGAACTTCACAGAAATTGCTCAAACTGACAAAGCAATTTGTGCAAATGATCTTAAATCAATAAAACATGACAAAAAATTTGTTTAACATTATTTCAAAGACACAGCGAATTTATGATGCAACCTAGTGCAAAAGTAGCTACTATTTAACATTTTTGAATGCAAATCTGCCAGAGCTTCACAGAAATTGCTCAAACTAACAAAGCAATTTCTGCAAATGATCTTAAATCAATAAAACATGACAAAAAATTTGTTTAACATTTTTTCAAAGATACAGTGAATTTATGATGCAATTTAGTGCAAAAGGAGCTACTATTTAACATTTTCGACTGCAAATCTACCAGAACTTCACAGAAATTGCTCAAACTGACAAAGCAATTTGTACAAATGATCTTAAATCAATAAAACATGACAAAAAATTTGTTTAACATTATTTCAAAGATACAGCGAATTTATGATGCAACCAAGTGCAAAAGTAGCTATTATTTAATATTTTTTACTGCAAATCTACCAGAACTTCACAGAAATTGCTCAAACTGACAAAGCAATTTTTGTGAATGTTCTTAAATCAATAAAACATGACAAAAAATTTGATAAACATTATTTCAAAGATACAGCGAATTTATGATGCAACCAAGTGCAAAAGTAGCTATTATTTAATATTTTTTACTGCAAATCTACCAGAACTTCACAGAAATTGCTCAAACTGACAAAGCAATTTTTGTGAATGTTCTTAAATCAATAAAACATGACAAAAAATTTGTTTAACATGATTTCAAAGATACAGCGAATTTATGATGCAACCAAGTGCAAAAGTAGCTTCTATTTAATATTTTTGACTGCAAATCTACCAGAACTTCACAGAAATTGTTCAAACTGACCAAAAATTTGTGCAAATGATATTTAATCAATAAAACATGACAAAAAATTTGTTTAACATTATTTCAAAGACACAGCGAATTTATGATGCAACCTAGTGCAAAAGTAGCTACTATTTGACATTTTTGAATGCAAATCTACCAGAACTTCACAGAAATTGCTCAAACTGACAAAGCAATTTGTGCAAATGATCTTAAATCAATAAAACATGACAAAAAATTTGTTTAACATGATTTCAAAGATACAGCGAATTTATGATGCAACCTAGTGCAAAAGTAGCTACTATTTGACATTTTTGAATGCAAATCTACCAGAACTTCACAGAAATTGCTCAAACTGACAAAGAAATTTGTGCAAATGATCTTAAATCAATAAAACATGATAAAAAATTTATTTAACATTATTTCAAAGTAACAGCGAATTTATGATGCAACCTATTGCAAAAGTAGCTACTTTTTAACATTTTCGACTACAAATCTGCCAGAACTTCACAGAAATTGCTCAAACTGACAAAGCAATTTGTGCAAATGATCTTAAATCAATAAAACATGACAAAAAATTTGTTTAACATTATTTCAAAGACACAGCGAATTTATAATGCAACCTAGTGCAAAAGTAGCTACTATTTAACATTTTTGACTGCAAATCTACCAGAACTTCACAGAAATTGCTCAAACTGTCAAAGCAATTTGTACAAATGATCTTAAATCAATAAAACATGACAAAAAATTTGTTTAACATTATTTCAAAGACACAGCGAATTTATGATGCAACCTAGTGCAAAAGTAGCTACTATTTAACATTTTTGAATGCAAATCTGCCAGAACTTCACAGAAATTGCTCAAACTGACAAAGCAATTTGTGCAAATGATCTTAAATCAATAAAACATGACAAAAAATTTGTTTAACATTTTTTCAAAGATACAGTGAATTTATGATGCAATTTAGTGCAAAAGGAGCTACTATTTAACATTTTCGACTGCAAATCTACCAGAACTTCACAGAAATTGCTCAAACTGACAAAGCAATTTGTGCAAATGATCTTAAATCAATAAAACATGACAAAAAATTTGTTTAACATTATTTCAAAGACACAGCGAATTTATGATGCAACCTAGTGCAAAAGTAGCTACTATTTAACATTTTTGAATGCAAATCTACCAGAACTTCACAGAAATTGCTCAAACTGACCAAAAATTTGTGCAAATGATCTTAAATCAATAAAACATGACAAAAAATTTGTTTAACATGATTTCAAAGATACAGCGAATTTATGATGCAACCAAGTGCAAAAGTAGCTATTATTTAATATTTTTGACTGCAAATCTACCAGAACTTCACAGAAATTGCTCAAACTGACAAAGCAATTTGTGCAAATGATCACAAATCAATAAAACATGACAAAAAATTTGTTTAACATTATTTCAAAGATACAGTGAATTTATGATGCAATTTAGTGCAAAAGGAGCTACTATTTAACATTTTCGACTACAAATCTGCCAGAACTTCACAGAAATTGCTCAAACTGACCAAAAATTTGTGCAAATGATCTTAAATCAATAAAACATGACAAAAAATTTGTTTAACATTATTTCAAAGATACAGCGAATTTATGATGCAACCAAGTGCAAAAGTAGCTTCTATTTAATATTTTTGACTGCAAATCTACCAGAACTTCACAGAAATTGTTCAAACTGACCAAAAATTTGTGCAAATGATACTAAATCAATAAAACATGACAAAAAATTTGTTTAACATTATTTCAAAGATACAGTGAATTTATGAAGCAACCTTGTGCAAAAGTAGCTACTATTTAATATTTTTGACTGCAAATCTACCAGAACTTCACAGAAATTGTTCAAACTGACCAAAAATTTGTGCAAATGATACTAAATCAATAAAACATGACAAAAAATTTGTTTAACATTATTTCAAAGACACAGCGAATTTATGATGCAACCTAGTGCAAAAGTAGCTACTATTTGACATTTTTGAATGCAAATCTACCAGAACTTCACAGAAATTGCTCAAACTGACAAAGCAATTTGTGCAAATGATCTTAAATCAATAAAACATGACAAAAAATTTGTTTAACATGATTTCAATGATACAGCAATTTATGATGCAACCTAGTGCAAAAGTAGCTACTATTTGACATTTTTGAATGCAAATCTACCAGAACTTCACAGAAATTGCTCAAATTGACAAAGCAATTTGTACAAATGATCTTAAATCAATAAAACATGACAAAAAATTTGTTTAACATTATTTCAAAGACACAGCGAATTTATGATGCAACCTAGTGCAAAAGTAGCTACTATTTAACATTTTTGACTGCAAATCTACCAGAACTTCACAGAAATTGCTCAAACTGACAAAGCAATTTGTGCAAATGATCTTAAATCAATAAAACATGACAAAAAATTTGTTTAACATTATTTCAAAGACACAGCGAATTTATGATGCAACCTAGTGCAAAAGTAGCTACTATTTAACATTTTTGAATGCAAATCTACCAGAACTTCACAGAAATTGCTCAAACTGACAAAGCAATTTGTACAAATGATCTTAAATCAATAAAACATGACAAAAAATTTGTTTAACATTATTTCAAAGACACAGCGAATTTATGATGCAACCTAGTGCAAAAGTAGCTACTATTTAACATTTTTGAATGCAAATCTACCAGAACTTCACAGAAATTGCTCAAACTGACAAAGCAATTTGTGCAAATGATCTTAAATCATTAAAACATGATAAAAAATTTGTTTAAAATTATTTCAAAGAAACAGCGAATTTATGATGCAACCTAGTGCAAAAGTAGCTACTATTTAACATTTTTGAATGCAAATCTACCAGAACTTCACAGAAATTGCTCAAACTGACAAAGCAATTTGTACAAATGATCTTAAATCAATAAAACATGACAAAAAATTTGTTTAACATTATTTCAAAGACACAGCGAATTTATGATGCAACCTGGTGCAAAAGTAGCTACTATTTGACATTTTTGAATGCAAATCTACCAGAACTTCACAGAAATTGCTCAAACTGACAAAGCAATTTGTACAAATGATCTTAAATCAATAAAACATGACAAAAAATTTGTTTAACATTATTTCAAAGACACAGCGAATTTATGATGCAACCTAGTGCAAAAGTAGCTACTATTTAACATTTTTGAATGCAAATCTACCAGAACTTCACAGAAATTGCTCAAACTGACAAAGCAATTTGTGCAAATGATCACAAATCAATAAAACATGACAAAAAATTTGTTTAACATTATTTCAAAGATACAGCGAATTTATGATGCAACCAAGTGCAAAAGTAGCTTCTATTTAATATTTTTGACTGCAAATCTACCAGAACTTCACAGAAATTGCTCAAACTGACAAAGCAATTTGTGCAAATGATCTTAAATCAATAAAACATGACAAAAAATTTGTTTAACATTATTTCAAAGACACAGCGAATTTATGATGCAACCTAGTGCAAAAGTAGCTACTATTTAACATTTTTGAATGCAAATCTACCAGAACTTCACAGAAATTGCTCAAACTGACAAAGCAATTTCTGCAAATGATCTTAAATCAATAAAACATGACAAAAAATTTGTTTAACATTATTTCAAAGATACAGTGAATTTATGATGCAATTTAGTGCAAAAGGAGCTACTATTTAACATTTTCGACTGCAAATCTACCAGAACTTCACAGAAATTGCTCAAACTGACAAAGCAATTTGTGCAAATGATCTTAAATCAATAAAACATGACAAAAAATTTGTTTAACATTATTTCAAAGACACAGCGAATTTATGATGCAACCTAGTGCAAAAGTAGCTACTATTTAACATTTTTGAATGCAAATCTACCAGAACTTCACAGAAATTGCTCAAACTGACAAAGCAATTTGTACAAATGATCTTAAATCAATAAAACATGACAAAAAATTTGTTTAACATTATTTCAAAGATACAGTGAATTTATGATGCAATTTAGTGCAAAAGGAGCTACTATTTAACATTTTCGACTACAAATCTGCCAGAACTTCACAGAAATTGCTCAAACTGACCAAAAATTTGTGCAAATGATCTTAAATCAATAAAACATGACAAAAAATTTGTTTAACATGATTTCAAAGATACAGCGAATTTATGATGCAACCAAGTGCAAAAGTAGCTATTATTTAATATTTTTGACTGCAAATCTACCAGAACTTCACAGAAATTGCTCAAACTGACAAAGCAATTTGTGCAAATGATCACAAATCAATAAAACATGACAAAAAATTTGTTTAACATTATTTCAAAGATACAGTGAATTTATGATGCAATTTAGTGCAAAAGGAGCTACTATTTAACATTTTCGACTACAAATCTGCCAGAACTTCACAGAAATTGCTCAAACTGACCAAAAATTTGTGCAAATGATCTTAAATCAATAAAACATGACAAAAAATTTGTTTAACATTATTTCAAAGATACAGCGAATTTATGATGCAACCAAGTGCAAAAGTAGCTTCTATTTAATATTTTTGACTGCAAATCTACCAGAACTTCACAGAAATTGTTCAAACTGACCAAAAATTTGTGCAAATGATACTAAATCAATAAAACATGACAAAAAATTTGTTTAACATTATTTCAAAGATACAGTGAATTTATGAAGCAACCTTGTGCAAAAGTAGCTACTATTTAATATTTTTGACTGCAAATCTACCAGAACTTCACAGAAATTGTTCAAACTGACCAAAAATTTGTGCAAATGATACTAAATCAATAAAACATGACAAAAAATTTGTTTAACATTATTTCAAAGACACAGCGAATTTATGATGCAACCTAGTGCAAAAGTAGCTACTATTTGACATTTTTGAATGCAAATCTACCAGAACTTCACAGAAATTGCTCAAACTGACAAAGCAATTTGTGCAAATGATCTTAAATCAATAAAACATGACAAAAAATTTGTTTAACATGATTTCAATGATACAGCGAATTTATGATGCAACCTAGTGCAAAAGTAGCTACTATTTAACATTTTTGACTGCAAATCTACCAGAACTTCACAGAAATTGCTCAAACTGTCAAAGCAATTTGTACAAATGTTCTTAAATCAATAAAACATGACAAAAAATTTGTTTAACATTATTTCAAAGACACAGCGAATTTATGATGCAACCTAGTGCAAAAGTAGCTACTATTTAACATTTTTGACTGCAAATCTACCAGAACTTCACAGAAATTGCTCAAACTGTCAAAGCAATTTGTACAAATGATCTTAAATCAATAAAACATGACAAAAAATTTGTTTAACATTATTTCAAAGACACAGCGAATTTATGATGCAACCTAGTGCAAAAGTAGCTACTATTTAACATTTTTGAATGCAAATCTGCCAGAACTTCACAGAAATTGCTCAAACTGACAAAGCAATTTGTGCAAATGATCTTAAATCAATAAAACATGACAAAAAATTTGTTTAACATTTTTTCAAAGATACAGTGAATTTATGATGCAATTTAGTGCAAAAGGAGCTACTATTTAACATTTTCGACTGCAAATCTACCAGAACTTCACAGAAATTGCTCAAACTGACAAAGCAATTTGTGCAAATGATCTTAAATCAATAAAACATGACAAAAAATTTGTTTAACATTATTTCAAAGACACAGCGAATTTATGATGCAACCTAGTGCAAAAGTAGCTACTATTTAACATTTTTGAATGCAAATCTACCAGAACTTCACAGAAATTGCTCAAACTGACCAAAAATTTGTGCAAATGATCTTAAATCAATAAAACATGACAAAAAATTTGTTTAACATGATTTCAAAGATACAGCGAATTTATGATGCAACCAAGTGCAAAAGTAGCTATTATTTAATATTTTTGACTGCAAATCTACCAGAACTTCACAGAAATTGCTCAAACTGACAAAGCAATTTGTGCAAATGATCACAAATCAATAAAACATGACAAAAAATTTGTTTAACATTATTTCAAAGATACAGTGAATTTATGATGCAATTTAGTGCAAAAGGAGCTACTATTTAACATTTTCGACTACAAATCTGCCAGAACTTCACAGAAATTGCTCAAACTGACCAAAAATTTGTGCAAATGATCTTAAATCAATAAAACATGACAAAAAATTTGTTTAACATTATTTCAAAGATACAGCGAATTTATGATGCAACCTAGTGCAAAAGTAGCTACTATTTGACATTTTTGAATGCAAATCTACCAGAACTTCACAGAAATTGTTCAAACTGACCAAAAATTTGTGCAAATGATATTTAATCAATAAAACATGACAAAAAATTTGTTTAACATTATTTCAAAGATACAGTGAATTTATGAAGCAACCTTGTGCAAAAGTAGCTACTATTTAATATTTTTGACTGCAAATCTACCAGAACTTCACAGAAATTGTTCAAACTGACCAAAAATTTGTGCAAATGATACTAAATCAATAAAACATGACAAAAAATTTGTTTAACATTATTTCAAAGACACAGCGAATTTATGATGCAACCTAGTGCAAAAGTAGCTACTATTTGACATTTTTGAATGCAAATCTACCAGAACTTCACAGAAATTGCTCAAACTGACAAAGAAATTTGTGCAAATGATCTTAAATCAATAAAACATGACAAAAAATTTGTTTAACATGATTTCAATGATACAGCAATTTATGATGCAACCTAGTGCAAAAGTAGCTACTATTTGACATTTTTGAATGCAAATCTACCAGAACTTCACAGAAATTGCTCAAATTGACAAAGCAATTTGTACAAATGATCTTAAATCAATAAAACATGACAAAAAATTTGTTTAACATTATTTCAAAGACACAGCGAATTTATGATGCAACCTAGTGCAAAAGTAGCTACTATTTAACATTTTTGACTGCAAATCTACCAGAACTTCACAGAAATTGCTCAAACTGACAAAGCAATTTGTACAAATGATCTTAAATCAATAAAACATGACAAAAAATTTGTTTAACATTATTTCAAAGACACAGCGAATTTATGATGCAACCTAGTGCAAAAGTAGCTACTATTTAACATTTTTGAATGCAAATCTACCAGAACTTCACAGAAATTGCTCAAACTGACAAAGCAATTTGTGCAAATGATCTTAAATCAATAAAACATGACAAAAAATTTGTTTAACATTATTTCAAAGATACAGTGAATTTATGATGCAATTTAGTGCAAAAGGAGCTACTATTTAACATTTTCGACTGCAAATCTACCAGAACTTCACAGAAATTGCTCAAACTGACAAAGCAATTTGTACAAATGATCTTAAATCAATAAAACATGACAAAAAATTTGTTTAACATTATTTCAAAGACACAGCGAATTTATGATGCAACCTAGTGCAAAAGTAGCTACTAATTAACATTTTTGAATGCAAATCTACCAGAACTTCACAGAAATTGCTCAAACTGACAAAGCAATTTGTACAAATGATCTTAAATCAATAAAACATGACAAAAAATTTGTTTAACATTATTTCAAAGACACAGCGAATTTATGATGCAACCTAGTGCAAAAGTAGCTACTATTTAACATTTTTGAATGCAAATCTACCAGAACTTCACAGAAATTGCTCAAACTGACAAAGCAATTTGTGCAAATGATCTTAAATCAATAAAACATGACAAAAAATTTGTTTAACATTATTTCAAAGATACAGCGAATTTATGATGCAACCAAGTGCAAAAGTAGCTTCTATTTAATATTTTTGACTGCAAATCTACCAGAACTTCACAGAAATTGCTCAAACTGACAAAGCAATTTGTGCAAATGATCTTAAATCATTAAAACATGATAAAAAATTTGTTTAAAATTATTTCAAAGAAACTGCGAATTTATGATGCTACCTATTGCAAAAGGAGCTATTACTTAACATTTTTGACTGCAAATCTACCAGAATTTCACAAAAATTGCTCAAACTGACAAAGCAATTTGTGCGAGTGTTCTTAAATCAATAAAACATGACAAAAAATTTGTTTAACATTATTTCAAAGATACAGCGAATTTATGATGCTACCTATTGCAAAAGGAGCTATTACTTAACATTTTTGACTGCAAATCTACCAGAATTTCACAAAAATTGCTCAAACTGACAAAGCAATTTGTGCGAATGTTCTTAAATCAATAAAACATGACAAAAAATTTGTTTAACATTATTTCAAAGATACAGTGAATTAATGATGCAACCTAGTGCAAAAGTAGCTACTTTTTAACATTTTCGACTACAAATCTGCCAGAACTTCACAGAAATTGCTCAAACTGACAAAGCAATTTGTGCAAATGATCTTAGATCAATAAAACATGACAAAAAATTTGTTTAACATTATTTCAAAGATACAGCGAATTTATGATGCTACCTATTGCAAAAGGAGCTATTACTTAACATTTTTGACTGCAAATCTACCAGAATTTCACAAAAATTGCTCAAACTGACAAAGCAATTTGTGCGAATGTTCTTAAATCAATAAAACATGACAAAAAATTTGTTTAACATTATTTCAAAGATACAGTGAATTAATGATGCAACCTAGTGCAAAAGTAGCTACTTTTTAACATTTTCGACTGCAAATCTGCCAGAACTTCACAGAAATTGCTCAAACTGACAAAGCAATTTGTGTGAATGTTCTTAAATCAATAAAACATGACAAAAAATTTGTTTAACATTATTTCAAAGATACAGTGAATTAATGATGCAACCTAGTGCAAAAGTAGCTACTTTTTAACATTTTCGACTGCAAATCTGCCAGAACTTCACAGAAATTGCTCAAACTGACAAAGCAATTTGTGCAAATGATCTTAAATCAATAAAACACGACAAAAAATTTGTTTAACATGATTTCAAAGATGCAGCGAATTTATGATGCAACCTAGTGCAAAAGTAGCTATTATTTAACATTTTTGACTGCAAATCTACCAGAACTTCACAGAAATTGTTCAAACTGACCAAAAATTTGTGCAAATGATCTTAAATCAATAAAACATGACAAAAAATTTGTTTAACATTATTTCAAAGATACAGCGAATTTATGATGCTACCTATTGCAAAAGGAGCTATTATTTAACATTTTTGACTGCAAATCTACAAAAATTTCACAAAAATTGCTCAAACTGACAAAGCAATTTGTGCGAATGTTCTTAAATCAATAAAACATGACAAAAAATTTGTTTAACATTATTTCAAAGATACAGTGAATTAATGATGCAACCTAGTGCAAAAGTAGCTACTTTTTAACATTTTCGACTACAAATCTGCCAGAACTTCACAGAAATTGCTCAAACTGACCAAAAATTTGTGCAAATGATCTTAAATCAATAAAACATGACAAAAAATTTGTTTAACATGATTTCAAAGATACAGCGAATTTATGATGCTACCTATTGCAAAAGGAGCTATTATTTAACATTTTTGACTGCAAATCTACCAGAATTTCACAGAAATTGCTCAAACTGACAAAGCAATTTGTGCGAATGTTCTTAAATCAATAAAACATGACAAAAAATTTGTTTAACATTATTTCAAAGATACAGTGAATTAATGATGCAACCTAGTGCAAAAGTAGCTACTTTTTAACATTTTCGACTACAAATCTGCCAGAACTTCACAGAAATTGCTCAAACTGACAAAGCAATTTGTGCAAATGATCTTAAATCAATAAAACATGACAAAAAATTTGTTTAACATTATTTCAAAGATACAGTGAATTAATGATGCAACCTAGTGCAAAAGTAGCTACTTTTTAACATTTTCGACTACAAATCTGCCAGAACTTCACAGAAATTGCTCAAACTGACAAAGCAATTTGTGTAAATGATCTCAAATCAATTAAACATGACAAAAAATTTGTTTAACATGATTTCAAAGATACAGCGAATTTATGATGCAACCTAGTGCAAAAGTAGCTACTTTTTAACATTTTCGACTGCAAATCTGCCAGAACTTCACAGAAATTGCTCAAACTGACAAAGCAATTTGTGTGAATGTTCTTAAATCAATAAAACATGACAAAAAATTTGTTTAACATTATTTCAAAGATACAGTGAATTAATGATGCAACCTAGTGCAAAAGTAGCTACTTTTTAACATTTTCGACTGCAAATCTGCCAGAACTTCACAGAAATTGCTCAAACTGACAAAGCAATTTGTGCAAATGATCTTAAATCAATAAAACACGACAAAAAATTTGTTTAACATGATTTCAAAGATGCAGCGAATTTATGATGCAACCTAGTGCAAAAGTAGCTACTATTTAACATTTTTGACTGCAAATCTACCAGAACTTCACAGAAATTGTTCAAACTGACCAAAAATTTGTGCAAATGATCTTAGATCAATAAAACATGACAAAAAATTTGTTTAACATTATTTCAAAGATACAGCGAATTTATGATGCTACCTATTGCAAAAGGAGCTATTATTTAACATTTTTGACTGCAAATCTACAAAAATTTCACAAAAATTGCTCAAACTGACAAAGCAATTTGTGCGAATGTTCTTAAATCAATAAAACATGACAAAAAATTTGTTTAACATTATTTCAAAGATACAGTGAATTTATGATGCAATTTAGTGCAAAAGGAGCTACTATTTAACATTTTCGACTACAAATCTGCCAGAACTTCACAGAAATTGCTCAAACTGACCAAAAATTTGTGCAAATGATCTTAAATCAATAAAACATGACAAAAAATTTGTTTAACATGATTTCAAAGATACACCGAATTTATGATGCTACCTATTGCAAAAGGAGCTATTATTTAACATTTTTGACTGCAAATCTACCAGAATTTCACAGAAATTGCTCAAACTGACAAAGCAATTTGTGCGAATGTTCTTAAATCAATAAAACATGACAAAAAATTTGTTTAACATTATTTCAAAGATACAGTGAATTAATGATGCAACCTAGTGCAAAAGTAGCTACTTTTTAACATTTTCGACTACAAATCTGCCAGAACTTCACAGAAATTGCTCAAACTGACAAAGCAATTTGTGCAAATGATCTTAAATCAATAAAACATGACAAAAAATTTGTTTAACATTATTTCAAAGATACAGTGAATTAATGATGCAACCTAGTGCAAAAGTAGCTACTTTTTAACATTTTCGACTACAAATCTGCCAGAACTTCACAGAAATTGCTCAAACTGACAAAGCAATTTGTGTAAATGATCTCAAATCAATTAAACATGACAAAAAATTTGTTTAACATTATTTCAAAGATACAGCGAATTTATGATGCAACCTATTGCAAAAGGAGCTATTATTTAACATTTTTGACTGCAAATCTACCAGAACTTCACAGAAATTGCTCAAACTGACAAAGCAATTTGTGCGAATGTTCTTAAATCAATAAAACATGACAAAAAATTTGTTTAACATTATTTCAAAGATACAGTGAATTAATGATGCAACCTAGTGCAAAAGTAGCTACTTTTTAACATTTTCGACTACAAATCTGCCAGAACTTCACAGAAATTGCTCAAACTGACAAAGCAATTTGTGCAAATGATCTTAAATCAATAAAACATGACAAAAAATTTGTTTAACATGATTTCAAAGATACAGCGAATTTATGAAGCAACCTTGTGCAAAAGTAGCTACTATTTGACATTTTTGAATGCAAATCTACCAGAACTTCACAGAAATTGCTCAAACTGACAAAGCAATTTGTGCAAATGATCTTAAATCAATAAAACATGACAAAAAATTTGATAAACATTATTTCAAAGATACAGCGAATTTATGATGCAACCTAGTGCAAAAGTAGCTACTATTTGACATTTTTGAATGCAAATCTACCAGAACTTCACAGAAATTGCTCAAACTGACAAAGCAATTTGTGCAAATGATGTTAAATCAATAAAACATGACAAAAAATTCGATTAACATTTTTTCAAAGATACAGTGAATTTATGATGCAATTTAGTGCAAAAGTAGCTACTATTTGACATTTTTGAATGCAAATCTACCAGAACTTCACAGAAATTGCTCAAACTGACAAAGCAATTTGTGCAAATGATCTTAAATCAATAAAACATGACAAAAAATTTGATAAACATTATTTCAAAGATACAGCGAATTTATGATGCAACCTAGTGCAAAAGTAGCTACTTTTTAACATTTTCGACTACAAATCTGCCAGAACTTCACAGAAATTGCTCAAACTGACAAAGCAATTTCTGCAAATGATCTTAAATCAATAAAACATGACAAAAAATTTGTTTAACATGATTTCAAAGATACAGCGAATTTATGATGCAACCTAGTGCAAAAGTAGCTACTATTTGACATTTTTGAATGCAAATCTACCAGAACTTCACAGAAATTGCTCAAACTGACAAAGCAATTTCTGCAAATGATCTTAAATCAATAAAACATGACAAAAAATTTGTTTAACATTATTTCAAAGACACAGCGAATTTATGATGCAACCAAGTGCAAAAGTAGCTTCTATTTAATATTTTTGACTGCAAATCTACCAGAACTTCACAGAAATTGCTCAAACTGACAAAGCAATTTGTGCAAATGATCTTAAATCAATAAAACATGACAAAAAATTTGTTTAACATTATTTCAAAGACACAGCGAATTTATGATGCAACCTAGTGCAAAAGTAGCTACTATTTAACATTTTTGAATGCAAATCTACCAGAACTTCACAGAAATTGCTCAAACTGACAAAGCAATTTGTACAAATGATCTTAAATCAATAAAACATGACAAAAAATTTGTTTAACATTATTTCAAAGATACAGTGAATTTATGATGCAATTTAGTGCAAAAGGAGCTACTATTTAACATTTTCGACTGCAAATCTACCAGAACTTCACAGAAATTGCTCAAACTGACAAAGCAATTTGTGCAAATGATCTTAAATCAATAAAACATGACAAAAAATTTGTTTAACATTATTTCAAAGACACAGCGAATTTATGATGCAACCTAGTGCAAAAGTAGCTACTAATTAACATTTTTGAATGCAAATCTACCAGAACTTCACAGAAATTGCTCAAACTGACAAAGCAATTTGTACAAATGATCTTAAATCAATAAAACATGACAAAAAATTTGTTTAACATTATTTCAAAGACACAGCGAATTTATGATGCAACCTAGTGCAAAAGTAGCTACTATTTAACATTTTTGAATGCAAATCTACCAGAACTTCACAGAAATTGCTCAAACTGACAAAGCAATTTGTGCAAATGATCTTAAATCAATAAAACATGACAAAAAATTTGTTTAACATTATTTCAAAGATACAGCGAATTTATGATGCAACCAAGTGCAAAAGTAGCTTCTATTTAATATTTTTGACTGCAAATCTACCAGAACTTCACAGAAATTGCTCAAACTGACAAAGCAATTTGTGCAAATGATCTTAAATCATTAAAACATGATAAAAAATTTGTTTAAAATTATTTCAAAGAAACTGCGAATTTATGATGCTACCTATTGCAAAAGGAGCTATTACTTAACATTTTTGACTGCAAATCTACCAGAATTTCACAAAAATTGCTCAAACTGACAAAGCAATTTGTGCGAGTGTTCTTAAATCAATAAAACATGACAAAAAATTTGTTTAACATTATTTCAAAGATACAGCGAATTTATGATGCTACCTATTGCAAAAGGAGCTATTACTTAACATTTTTGACTGCAAATCTACCAGAATTTCACAAAAATTGCTCAAACTGACAAAGCAATTTGTGCGAATGTTCTTAAATCAATAAAACATGACAAAAAATTTGTTTAACATTATTTCAAAGATACAGTGAATTAATGATGCAACCTAGTGCAAAAGTAGCTACTTTTTAACATTTTCGACTACAAATCTGCCAGAACTTCACAGAAATTGCTCAAACTGACAAAGCAATTTGTGCAAATGATCTTAGATCAATAAAACATGACAAAAAATTTGTTTAACATTATTTCAAAGATACAGCGAATTTATGATGCTACCTATTGCAAAAGGAGCTATTACTTAACATTTTTGACTGCAAATCTACCAGAATTTCACAAAAATTGCTCAAACTGACAAAGCAATTTGTGCGAATGTTCTTAAATCAATAAAACATGACAAAAAATTTGTTTAACATTATTTCAAAGATACAGTGAATTAATGATGCAACCTAGTGCAAAAGTAGCTACTTTTTAACATTTTCGACTGCAAATCTGCCAGAACTTCACAGAAATTGCTCAAACTGACAAAGCAATTTGTGTGAATGTTCTTAAATCAATAAAACATGACAAAAAATTTGTTTAACATTATTTCAAAGATACAGTGAATTAATGATGCAACCTAGTGCAAAAGTAGCTACTTTTTAACATTTTCGACTGCAAATCTGCCAGAACTTCACAGAAATTGCTCAAACTGACAAAGCAATTTGTGCAAATGATCTTAAATCAATAAAACATGACAAAAAATTTGTTTAACATGATTTCAAAGATGCAGCGAATTTATGATGCAACCTAGTGCAAAAGTAGCTACTATTTAACATTTTTGACTGCAAATCTACCAGAACTTCACAGAAATTGTTCAAACTGACCAAAAATTTGTGCAAATGATACTAAATCAATAAAACATGACAAAAAATTTGTTTAACATTATTTCAAAGATACAGCGAATTTATGATGCTACCTATTGCAAAAGGAGCTATTATTTAACATTTTTGACTGCAAATCTACAAAAATTTCACAAAAATTGCTCAAACTGACAAAGCAATTTGTGCGAATGTTCTTAAATCAATAAAACATGACAAAAAATTTGTTTAACATTATTTCAAAGATACAGTGAATTAATGATGCAACCTAGTGCAAAAGTAGCTACTTTTTAACATTTTCGACTACAAATCTGCCAGAACTTCACAGAAATTGCTCAAACTGACCAAAAATTTGTGCAAATGATCTTAAATCAATAAAACATGACAAAAAATTTGTTTAACATTATTTCAAAGATACAGCGAATTTATGATGCTACCTATTGCAAAAGGAGCTATTATTTAACATTTTTGACTGCAAATCTACCAGAACTTCACAGAAATTGCTCAAACTGACAAAGAAATTTGTGCGAATGTTCTTAAATCAATAAAACATGACAAAAAATTTGTTTAACATGATTTCAAAGATACAGTGAATTAATGATGCAACCTAGTGCAAAAGTAGCTACTTTTTAACATTTTCGACTACAAATCTGCCAGAACTTCACAGAAATTGCTCAAACTGACAAAGCAATTTGTGCAAATGATCTTAAATCAATAAAACATGACAAAAAATTTGTTTAACATTATTTCAAAGATACAGTGAATTAATGATGCAACCTAGTGCAAAAGTAGCTACTTTTTAACATTTTCGACTACAAATCTGCCAGAACTTCACAGAAATTGCTCAAACTGACAAAGCAATTTGTGTAAATGATCTCAAATCAATTAAACATGACAAAAAATTTGTTTAACATGATTTCAAAGATACAGCGAATTTATGATGCAACCTAGTGCAAAAGTAGCTACTTTTTAACATTTTCGACTGCAAATCTGCCAGAACTTCACAGAAATTGCTCAAACTGACAAAGCAATTTGTGTGAATGTTCTTAAATCAATAAAACATGACAAAAAATTTGTTTAACATTATTTCAAAGATACAGTGAATTAATGATGCAACCTAGTGCAAAAGTAGCTACTTTTTAACATTTTCGACTGCAAATCTGCCAGAACTTCACAGAAATTGCTCAAACTGACAAAGCAATTTGTGCAAATGATCTTAAATCAATAAAACACGACAAAAAATTTGTTTAACATGATTTCAAAGATGCAGCGAATTTATGATGCAACCTAGTGCAAAAGTAGCTACTATTTAACATTTTTGACTGCAAATCTACCAGAACTTCACAGAAATTGTTCAAACTGACCAAAAATTTGTGCAAATGATCTTAGATCAATAAAACATGACAAAAAATTTGTTTAACATTATTTCAAAGATACAGCGAATTTATGATGCTACCTATTGCAAAAGGAGCTATTATTTAACATTTTTGACTGCAAATCTACAAAAATTTCACAAAAATTGCTCAAACTGACAAAGCAATTTGTGCGAATGTTCTTAAATCAATAAAACATGACAAAAAATTTGTTTAACATTATTTCAAAGATACAGTGAATTTATGATGCAATTTAGTGCAAAAGGAGCTACTATTTAACATTTTCGACTACAAATCTGCCAGAACTTCACAGAAATTGCTCAAACTGACCAAAAATTTGTGCAAATGATCTTAAATCAATAAAACATGACAAAAAATTTGTTTAACATGATTTCAAAGATACACCGAATTTATGATGCTACCTATTGCAAAAGGAGCTATTATTTAACATTTTTGACTGCAAATCTACCAGAACTTCACAGAAATTGCTCAAACTGACAAAGCAATTTGTGCGAATGTTCTTAAATCAATAAAACATGACAAAAAATTTGTTTAACATTATTTCAAAGATACAGTGAATTAATGATGCAACCTAGTGCAAAAGTAGCTACTTTTTAACATTTTCGACTACAAATCTGCCAGAACTTCACAGAAATTGCTCAAACTGACAAAGCAATTTGTGCAAATGATCTTAAATCAATAAAACATGACAAAAAATTTGTTTAACATTATTTCAAAGATACAGTGAATTAATGATGCAACCTAGTGCAAAAGTAGCTACTTTTTAACATTTTCGACTACAAATCTGCCAGAACTTCACAAAAATTGCTCAAACTGACAAAGCAATTTGTGTAAATGATCTCAAATCAATTAAACATGACAAAAAATTTGTTTAACATGATTTCAAAGATACAGCGAATTTATGAAGCAACCTTGTGCAAAAGTAGCTACTATTTGACATTTTTGAATGCAAATCTACCAGAACTTCACAGAAATTGCTCAAACTGACAAAGCAATTTGTGCAAATGATCTTAAATCAATAAAACATGACAAAAAATTTGTTTAACATGATTTCAAAGATACAGCGAATTTATGAAGCAACCTTGTGCAAAAGTAGCTACTATTTGACATTTTTGAATGCAAATCTACCAGAACTTCACAGAAATTGCTCAAACTGACAAAGCAATTTGTGCAAATGATCTTAAATCAATAAAACATGACAAAAAATTTGATAAACATTTTTTCAAAGATACAGCGAATTTATGATGCAACCTAGTGCAAAAGTAGCTACTATTTGACATTTTTGAATGCAAATCTACCAGAACTTCATAGAAATTGCTCAAACTGACAAAGCAATTTGTGCAAATGATGTTAAATCAATAAAACATGACAAAAAATTCGATTAACATTATTTCAAAGATACAGCGAATTTATGATGCAACCTAGTGCAAAAGTAGCTACTATTTGACATTTTTGAATGCAAATCTACCAGAACTTCACAGAAATTGCTCAAACTGACAAAGCAATTTGTGCAAATGATCTTAAATCAATAAAACATGACAAAAAATTTGATAAACATTATTTCAAAGATACAGCGAATTTATGATGCAACCTAGTGCAAAAGTAGCTACTTTTTAACATTTTCGACTACAAATCTGCCAGAACTTCACAGAAATTGCTCAAACTGACAAAGCAATTTCTGCAAATGATCTTAAATCAATTAAACATGACAAAAAATTTGTTTAACATGATTTCAAAGATACAGCGAATTTATGATGCAACCTAGTGCAAAAGTAGCTACTATTTGACATTTTTGAATGCAAATCTACCAGAACTTCACAGAAATTGCTCAAACTGACAAAGCAATTTCTGCAAATGATCTTAAATCAATAAAACATGACAAAAAATTTGTTTAACATTATTTCAAAGATACAGTGAATTTATGATGCAACCAAGTGCAAAAGTAGCTACTATTTAATATTTTTGACTGCAAATCTACCAGAACTTCACAGAAATTGCTCAAACTGACAAAGCAATTTGTGCGAATGTTCTTTAATCAATAAAACATGACAAAAAATTTGTTTAATATGATTTCAAAGAAACAGTGAATTTTTGATGCAACCTAGTGCAAAAGTAGCTACTTTTTATTACACGCTTTTTATTGAGTTGCTCTGTTGGTTGGTTGGTCACGTTCATATCTTGCAATCGATATTTCGACCACTTTTACTGCTTCAATTGAGCTCAAATTTTTTATTTACACGTACTCCCGGTGACAATACAATATTTTATTACATTGGATCCACAAAAATGCTTAATTATAGTACAATTTTAATAAAACTTTTTTATTTGGGAAAAAAATCCATTGTCAATGATACTTAATTTTGATTTGTGTAATATATTATACTTGAAATGCTCAAAAGTCATTTATATGTTTTGTTATAGCTTAATTAATATAACTAATTTTTAATTATACTGTAAAATGGTGTCTGTGAAGTACGCGGGAGCAAGTTGTCAGGGAGTGATGAAACTTGGCCTGGATTACGTCCATATTACGTCCATTTACGTCCCGCATTCAAATATTTTCGTCCTACTTCCTATAACTGGATATACCCCTTACAAGGTTTTGGGTATCTTTCCCACGTACTTCACTTTTTCAGCGGGAGTAACTATAGGAACTAAACTCTTATGGCCAAATTATATATGAAAATCGATCTACTATTTACGTCCAATTTCGTCCTGCAAAAATTTTTGGAAATGGATATAACCTGAAAGAGTTATGGACTGTCAAAGTTTTGGACAGTACTACTTGTGCACCAATATTTTTTTTCCCCAAAAACCTACCATGTTATATATCAAAACACGTCTACTTTTCCTCAGCAGCTTAAATATGGTGGAATTATTTAAGTCCAAACCAGAGTTGCGACGACAGGTACCTGTCACAGGTAAAGGTGACAGTTTCTGTCAAAAGATCACCTGTCACAGGCCGTTACCTGTTCACAGGTCAAATTTTTTCGCCTATCACAGGTCTGACCTGTCAAAGGTTCTACCTGTCACAGGCCGTTACCTGTTCACAGGTCAAATTTTTTCGCCTGTCACAGGTCAGACCTGTCAAAGGTACTGCCTGTCACAGGTCGTTACCTGTTCACAGGTCAATTTTTTTCGCCTGTCACAGGTCTGACCTGTCAAAGGTTCTGCCTGTCACAGGACGTTACCTGTTCACAGGTCAATTTTTTCCACCTGTCACAGCTCTGACCTGTCGCAGGCCTCACCTGTGACAGGTCGTCACCTGTTGACAGGTAGAAAAAAATCTACCTGTCACAGGTTTGACCTGTGACCTGTCACCTGTCACCTTTGACTATCGAAATTTTTTTCTTCTAGTGAAGTATAAAGATTTCATACAAAATTCATCAATTTTTTTGCTTCCTCAAGTCACGAGTTCAAATCTCACCGCAAGCAACTTTCTTTTTTTGCATTTTTATGATTTGTTTTTAAACTTTTTTTTTTTTTTTTTTTTTTTTTTTGATAAAATATTAAGTTTTATGACAAAGTTTTCCATTTTCATATTTTATTTCTTCACTTTCTATATTTTAACATTTATTTTAAATTTTTTCCATATATTTTCATACAAATTCAACTTTTTTTGTCATATTTTAGTTTACCAAGCTGAAATCTGCACACAAGTGGAGATTAAGCGAAGGATCTTGGCTGCGCAGCGTGCATATTTTGCAATTAGACATTTACTAACATCGAAGAGAATAGCGAGAAATGCCAAACTAGTGATGTACAAGACACTAATACGCCCAGTAGTGTTGTACGGTTCTGAGTCATGGAATATGACTATCGCAGATGAGAACGCAATTGGTGTATTTGAGCGTAGGGTCTTGCGAATTATATTTGGACCGAAGAGAGAAGGTGACTTTTACAAAAGCAGGAGTAACGCAGAATTATATCAGCTTTTCAATGAAGCTGATATCGTACGACGAATCAAAGTCAACAGACTCCGTTGGGCTGGACATGTCGTTAGGAGACCTGTTGAAGCTCCCATTAATAAAGTCTTTAAGAATGTTTTTGTAGATGGCAAAAGAACACGCGGGCGACCCAAGAACTCTTGGAAAGAAGCTGTTGACAGAGACAGTATTGCATTTGGTATGGTTAATTGGCAAACGGAAGCCAGCGACAGAGTCAGCTTCAGGCGCCATCTAAGGGAGGCCATGGATCACAATTGATCTGTACGGCCAGCGAAGTAAGTAAAGTAAGTAAGCTGAAATCTGACACAAAGGCACTTTTCCTAGATCTGGATGTTCTTAAATCGTAATCTTGGATTATAATTTATTATATATTTCGACTTTTTGCGGTCTCGAATGACAAAGTCTATACTAGTTTTAATATTTTATGCCATTTTATGATCCAAGATTACGATTTTAGAACATCCAGATCTAGGAAAAGAGCCTTTGTATCAGATTTCAGCTTGTTAAAATAAAATATGTATAAAATATTGATAAAATATGACAAAAAAATTTAAATTTGTATGAAAATATATGGAAAAAATTTAAAATAAATGTTAAAATATAGAAAGTGAAGAAATAAAATATGAAAATGGAAAACTTTGTCATAAAACTTAATATTTTATCAAAAAAGTTTAAAAACAAATCATAAAAATGCAAAAAAAGAAAGTTGCTTGCGGTGAGATTTGAACTCGTGACTTGAGGAAGCAAAAAAATTGATGAATTTTGTATGAAATCTTTATACTTCACTAGAAGAAAAAAATTTCGATAGTCAAAGGTGACAGGTGACAGGTGACAGGTCAAACCTGTGACAGGTAGATTTTTTTCTACCTGTCAACAGGTGACGACCTGTCACAGGTGAGGCCTGCGACAGGTCAGAGCTGTGACAGGTGGAAAAAATTGACCTGTGAACAGGTAACGTCCTGTGACAGGCAGAACCTTTGACAGGTCAGACCTGTGACAGGCGAAAAAAATTGACCTGTGAACAGGTAACGATCTGTGACAGGCAGAACCTTTGACAGGTCTGACCTGTGACAGGCGAAAAAATTTGACCTGTGAACAGGTAACGGCCTGTGACAGGTAGAACCTTTGACAGGTCAGACCTGTGATAGGCGAAAAAATTTGACCTGTAAACAGGTAACGGCCTGTGACAGGTGGGCTGTTTTTGTTGACCTGTGACAGATCGCAACTCTGGTCCAAACTGTCATCCTGGACTTGTGGCAGTTCCAGTTCCATCCCCTACCTGAACATCATCAAAGTTTCAAAAATTTACTAGGATCATATTGTATGTCAAAACTTTTTCTCAGTGTTCCTAATCTGTCGATATTTTAGCTAGAATCATTCTAAATTTATATCAGTTCCTGCACATTCTAGCAAAAAAAATTAAGACCATGTTTTACATCAAATCATAAGTATTTTTTCCCACTTATTCAAATTAAGAGGGTTTTTTTAGCGCATTTTTTAATCCGAATGAGGTTTTTGGATTTATTTCAGTTTCAGTGTATTTTTACCATGCCTGAACATTCTAAAATGTTTTCAATCCAAAGATTAGAATGTTTTCGAATCTCAAAATTTTGAAAATCTTTCAGAGTATTCAGGTATTAGGGTCATTAATACAAATATTTTTTTTTTAAATAAATAGTTTAATAATTTCTTGGACTGAAAATCGAACCGTCTTGATATTAGCAAAAAATGAATTTAAAACCAATTCAAAAGTATAAGGATTATACGTCCGTATGTATCCTTTCCATCCAATTTTTTTGAAGTGATGAGAATCATGATTTACTTCATGACTGCGTTCAATTCTATAAAATAGCTTGAATGCAAGAAACCAGAGGTCTGTACGACGTCTCGTTAATTAGATGTTTTATTTTAAAAAAAAATATTAGTATTAATGATCTCAATACCTGAATACTCTGAAAGATTTTCAAAATTTTGAGATTCGAAAACATTCTAATCTTTGGATTGAAAAAATTTTAGCATGTTCAGGCATGGTAAAAATACACTGAAACTGAAATAAATCCAAAAACCTCATTCGGATTAAAAAAAACCCTCTTAATTTGAATAAGTGGGAAAAAATACTTATGATTTGATGTAAAACATGGTCTTAATTTTTTTCTCAAATTTTTGGACATGCTTAGGTACGAGGCTAGAATGTGTAGGAACTGATATAAATTTAGAATGATTCTAGCTAAAATATCGACAGATTAGGAACACTGAGAAAAAGTTTTGACATACAATATGATCCTAGTAAATTTTTGAAACTTTGATGATGTTCAGGTAGGGGATGGAACTGGAACTGCCACAAGTCCAGGATGACAGTTTAGACTTAAATAATTCCATCATATTTAAGCTGCTGAGGAAAAGTAGACGTGTTTTGATATATAACATGGTAGGTTTTTGGGGAAAAAAAATATTGGTGCACAAGTAGTACTGTCCAAAACTTTGACAGTCCATAACTCTTTCAGGTTATATCCATTTCCAAAAATTTTTGCAGGACGAAATTGGACGTAAATAGTAGATCGATTTTCATATATAATTTGGCCATAAGAGTTTAGTTCCTATAGTTACTCCCGCTGAAAAAGTGAAGTACGCGGGAAAGATACCCAAAACCTTGTAAGGGGTATATCCAGTTATAGGAAGTAGGACGAAAATATTTAAATGCGGGACGTAAATGGACGTAATATGGACGTAATCCAGGCCAAGTTTCATCACTCCCTGACAACTTGCTCCCGCGTACTTCACAGACACCTATTAATATGCAATGTACATTTAGCACACATAGTTTGAGAATAAATTTATGCTGTTTTAAATGTATTACATTATTTATAACACTTTACCAATTTAATTAAATTGACTTTTCTATTTATTAACGGTTTACGTAGTTTTGCATAACATATAAATGACATTCATTGAATTTAAATTTGAAAAATCCGTTATAAATACGTTACAAATAGATGTGATTTGCATCTTTACGTTAAGAATCCACACGTTATGTAGTAGGCAAGATATATAGATGGGCTCATACAGAGTATACTTGACCATACTCGACCATACTATTTTTTGTGTACTTATACAAACAAAAATTTTTAAAATTTTCTATTTTCAAGTTTTCATTTAAATATCGACAGATGCAACAACATTTGACTTAAGTCAGTTACTTTAAATTATAGCAAAGCATTTGCAATACTCCTGTATCAACAAAACTTAACAGAAAGTTGAAAATTTTGCAAAACAAAAATTGAAAATTTTCTTTTATAGTGTTAGTGCATGTTAGTGTTTTTAGAAAATTCAAATTTTTGACGTTTAAAAACTGTGATATTTTTGTATGAGCACATCTATATATCTTGGTAGTAGGAATGGTACGGATAAACACAAAATCTTTACAATTTATATTTAATGAACTTTATTAATGAATACTTTAAAAACACAGAAAGCGCACATAATTGAAGTTCAGGACATTTTTTAAAGAGTTTCATGTGTTTCCAGGTATGACTTAAATTATATAAAACGTATGAAAAATTTTAATAGTCGTTACTAATTACCCATTAAAAAATGGGAATATATTAACAGTTGAACGAAACGAAGTGCAACGAAGTGGAGTTGAATTGAATTGTTGTGGTCGAAATTGGATTAAAAGATTGAGACTAAAAAATAGCAAATAAAAAAACGTTAAAAAAACTTTTTAAAAAACACGCTTTTTTCAAAAAGACTAAAAATCAACAACTTGAAAATAAAATAAGATCTCACTTTTAGCGAATCAGGATTTTAGAAATTTTCTTGTGACAACTAGAAATGTAACATAATTTTTTTTTCAAAATATTGTGACTAAGTCCAAGAACACAATGACTCGAAAAGCGTGAGGCTTTGAGATTTGACGCTTCTCTTACTTAAGAACTTAGTTGAACTCAGAAATTCATCCTTAAATTACGCCCCACGCTTTTAGAGTCATTGTGTTCTTGGACTTAATCACAATATTTTGAAAAAAAATTATGTTACATTTCTAGTTGTCACAAGATAATTTTTAAAATCCTGATTCGCTAAAAGTGAGATCTTATTTTATTTTCAAGTTTTTGATTTTTAGTCTTTTTGATAAAAGCGTGTTTTTTAAAAAGTTTTTTTTTTCTTATAAAATTGTGTTAAATTATTGTTTATTTGTTAGCTAATGGCGGCTTTGAAATAACACTTGAGGATGAGGTTTCGGCTCTAATGCAGCAAGTGGCTGATTTAAAGTTTCAAAATGAAACATTGGGAGTTCAATTAGCCCAATGTGCGCAGCTTCTGCCTCAAATGTCTGATAATGATCCAGTTGGAAGAAAGCCAGCGACGTTAATCTTCGCAAATGAAAAATTTAAATTCGAAAAATAATTGGTAAGGCTAATGAAATTGTTTTTTTATTTTTTGACTTTATTATTTATTAATTTTTTAATCTATTTACAGCGGATTAATGCGCAACCTGAGGAAATAAAAGAAAAATTAAAGGTAGTATTGACTGAATTTGAAGAGGCAAAGAATTCGGAAGTGGAAGTCCGAAGAAGAAAATCACTGTTATATGCTTTGGCGAAAGACGGCTATAATGAATATTGCGGACAGAAAGCTAGATTTCTCGATGGCCTTGACGCAGTTGGGAGTAAGCTTTCTCGATTTCTCGGTCTCGACAAATTCTCGAGACCGAGACCGAGACCGAGACTTCCCGGGAATTCCCGGGAAGTCTCGACTTTAAAAACTACTTAAAATTTCGCTGAAAGTAATTAAAAAACACTTAGAACATGTAGATTACGTCTATTTGTTATTGAACTTCTGGATATATTCCTTGTTATGCGATCAGTCAAACTAATTTTATTGTCTTAATACTATTATAAAATATAAAAGAAATACGAAATACGTAATGATAAAAGAAAAGCATAATGATAAGAAAGTGTGTCCCTATTAAAACTATTCTGGGTTTTGGAAATGACTTTTCACAAAAACGATAGCATTTAAGTTTTTGTTAAGCAATCGCTTCCTTTGCTTGGTCAAAACATTATTGCTGATTGAAAAATTACGTTCACTCTGGGTAGATGTTGGTTGAATGCTTAGCAGTGCATTATACAGCTGATTTAATTTTTAGTGATATTAAACCATTAGGAAGCTCAATAATTTGCACCCGAAAAATCCCATACAAAAAGAGAAAAAATCCCATACCTCCGAAGAGATTGAAGCAAATGAAAATTTCATGTGTGAAAATGCGCAAATTTCAAGGTCATTTACCCTAACTGTAAGATTAACTACAAACTGTGATGGGAAAAATTCTAAAATTATCATTTTTACTTAAATTTTTTTCTTCTCTAGTCTCGGGTCTCGGTCTCGGAAAATTCTCGAGACCGAGACGAGATCGAGACCGAGACTTCCCGGGAAGTCTCGGTCTCGATTTCGTCATCGGGAAAGCATAGTTGGGAGTGCTGAATTTATAGAAAAAGTGATTAACAAGTTAACGTCTGAGTTTCATTTGTTAGGAACAAAGAGAAAATTTAATAAATAAAAATGTGCAGTTTTAGAATTAAAACAATTATTTTTCATATTCACTTTCTCCTTCATTTTCAGGTATTATAAAAACATTTGAGAAAAAAATAACTGACAAAAACAGTTTGAAAAAAATAACTCAAAAATATTTGAATAAAATAACAGCCAAAATTTAACGGGTTTCTAAATTTTAAATTACAAGTAAGAGAAAAATTACAAAGCATTGTTTTTGTGTAGAATTTTCAATACAGATTTAAAATCAATTTGTCCGTTAATTTTAACCAATATTTTTATTTGGGACGTAGGCACTCAACATTTTCACTTATTAAATATTTACTCGTTATTTTAACATATTCTTTGTATGTTTATTTAAAACAACAGTAAGTTCAGTTTAATAATTCTTAGTTTTAATCAGTTTTAATATAAAGAGAAAGCAAAGATAATTAATTTAATCAAAAACTTCTTATTTTAGATCATGGACAAACTAATTTCACTTCCGGATGAAATATTAGTAAAATGCTGCGATCTACTATCATTTAAAGATTTACTTAATTTATCACTCATTTCAAAAGACTGGTTTCATTTCATTGGTAACACAAACGAAAGTTTAAATAGAATAATATTGGTTTATTCTGAATGGAATAGAGACGCAATTTTAAATTCTTTGAACATTAGACCGTATAACCATGCAAGAATTGAATTGAGATCCTCATTAGATGATGAGAGCATGCGAAATTTGAAATATTTTATCGATAGTTTATCATGCAATTAAGTGGTGAAATGGCATCAGTGGTCTAAATGGTAGAGCGTTGGCCTTCTGTGCCAAAGGTCCTGGGTTCAATCCCAGGCCATGTCTAATTTTCGAAGCTCTTTTTCCATTTCACCGTTCTAGTTACGAAGCTCGGTTCGTGTGTTGGGTGTAGTTTTGAGGTCTTTGGCACAGAATATGCCTCCTTTGCTAGGTATACAAGGATATACTAGCATCTGGATGACTTCCTTACGGCATCTTGCGCACACGAATTGTGACTAGGTACATTGCAGGGTACATCAGGTCTTATGACGTACTCGTGTCTTTACAATGTGCAGAGCTTGCAAGTGGTTCGGATCCCACTATAAACTGTAGGTCTAAAGGGTGTGGTACAATAGATTCTGTTCTAATTTGAATCGCAGTGCCTCCAGCTGAAAGGCTGGGCCCTTCACACATTATTATTATTATTATTATTATTATCATGCAATTTGACCAGCATTGCAACAACCATAGATATACCGTTCATATTAAGTTTACCAAAATTAAAGAGACTTAATTTCTATTGCTTGGATGAACTTCATAAAGGAAGCTTTCATTTTGAAAAGTGTGGGCTTCTCAGCAAGTCAACATCATTAGATGAACTCAGTATCGGTGATTCGTGTGATTTAGTTTTATCACACATTGATGAATTTCTACAAAACTTAAAATTTCTGAAGAATTTAAGCGTACACAACACTTCATTTTTGAACGAATATACAGCCAACAGATATCAATTCTCTTTATTATGTTTCTCTTTTACTGCACACACTGCTGTGCCAATGTATTTACAATTTTTTTTAAATGACCATCGAAAGAGTATCGAAAAACTTCAATATGGACCTGTTTTAAGTTATCATGAGTTGAGAACACTTTTATCATTCCCAAACCTCAGTGAACTAAAATTGTTGCGAATTTCGTTTGAGGCTAAAGAGCATCAAAATTATCCAGTTAACTGCTCAATATCCTCCCTAGAAATTGAAGGTCATTATAAGAATGCTGATGATTTAAATGTCGTGATAAATAATTTACTTTATGTTCTTAAGCATTTAAAATTTCTTACACTTTCACATTTCGATGGCAACATTCTTGAATCTGTCTTCACTAGCAAATCGTTGCGAAAAATTAAATATTCCTCAATTCATAATGTATCTACGCACCAAAAGATAAGGATGATGATGAGCAGAAGGATACTTTTTTTATGCAATCAATTTTAACGCGATTTGTTTTTTAATACTAGTAAAGTTCAATATCATGTTCACACAATTTATGTTTAAGATTAACGATAATCAATTAATAATTCAAAAAAATAAAATATTTCATGTTTTTAAAAATATAATAAAAAAAATAATTCATCAGAGAAGATCTTTCAATATTTTCTGAACAATACATAGAGAGTTCTATAGGATTGTGTGAATATTCCCATGAAGCCTGATCGGCTTCATTACTAGTTTTTTTTTTTTGAAAATAGCCTTCTATGATCAAAATCCAAAAATGCTTTAAATTGCATTTTAAAACATATCTAGGTATTATAAATGGTAAATAATGCTAATATAGATTTAAAATCGATTTTTTTTTGAAAATAGCCTTCTATGATCAAAAACCAAAAATGCTTTAAATTGCATTTTAAAACATATCTAGGTATTATAAATGGTAAATAATGCTAATATAGATTTAAAATCAATTTTTTTTTGAAAATAGCCTACTATGATCAAAAACCAAAAATGCTTTAAATTGCATTTTAAAACATATCTAGGAATTATAAATAATGAAGAATGCTAATATAGATTTTAAATCGATTTGTTATTTTGAAAATAGCCTACTATGATCGAAACCAAAAATGCTTTAAATTGCATTTTAAAACATATCTAGGAATTATAAATAATGAAGAATGCTAATATAGATTTAAAATCGATTTTTTTTTGAAAATAGCCTTCAATGATCAAAAACCAAAAATGCTTTAAATTGCATTTTAAAACATATCTAGGTATTATAAATGATAAAGAATGCTATATAGATTTAAAATCAATTTTTTTTTGAAAATAGCCTACTATGATCAAAAACCAAAAATGCTTTAAATTGCATTTTAAAACATATATTGGAATTGAAAATGATAAATAATGCTAATATAGATTTAAAATCGATTTTTTTTTTTGAAAAAAGCCTTCTATGATCAAAAACCAAAAATGCTTTAAGTTGCATTTTAAAACATATCTAGGTATTATAAATGATAAAGAATGCTATATAGATTTAAAATCAATTTTTTTTAAAAGCCTTCTATGATCAAAAACCAAAAATGCTTTAAATTGCATTTTAAAACATATCTAGGTATTATAAATGATATATAATGCTATATAGATTTAAAATCGATTTTTTTTTGAAAATAGCCTTCTATGATCAAAAACCAAAAATGCTTTAAATTGCATTTTAAAACATATATTGGAATTGAAAATGATAAATAATGCTAATATAGATTCAAAATCGATTATTTTTTTTGAAAATAGCCTACTATGATCAAAAACCAAAAATGCTTTAAATTGCATTTTAAAACATATCTAGGTTAAAAAAATGATAAAGAATGCTAATATAGATTTAAAATCGATTTTTTTTTTGAAAATAGCCTACTATGATCAAAAACCAAAAATGCTTTAAATTGCATTTTAAAACATATCTAGGTTTAAAAAATGATAAAGAATGCTAATAAAGATTTAAAATCGATTTTTTTTTTTGAAAATAGCCTTCTATGATCTAAAACCAAAAATGCTTTAAATTGCATTTTAAAACATATCTAGGTATTATAAATGATAAAGAATGCTATTATAGATTTAAAATCGATTTTATTTTTTTTTGAAAATAGCCTTCTATGATCTAAAACCAAAAATGCTTTAAATTGCATTTTAAAACATATCTAGGTATTATAAATGATAAAGAATGCTAATATAGATTTAAAATCGATTTTTTTTTTGAAAATAGCCTTCTATGATCTAAAAGCAAAAATGCTTTAAATTGCATTTTAAAACATATCTAGGTATTTTAAACGATAAATAATGCTATTATAGATTTAAAATCGATTTTATTTTTGTTTGAAAATAGCCTTCTATGATCTAAAACCAAAAATGCTTTAAATTGCATTTTAAAACATATCTAGGTATTATAAATGATAAATAATGCTAATATAGATTTAAAATCGATTTTTTTTTTGAAAATAGCCTTCTATGATCAAAAACTAAAAATGCTTTCAATTGCATTTTAAAACATATCTAGGTTTAAAAAATGATAAAGAATGCTAATATAGATTAAAAATGGATTTTTTTTTTTAAAACAGCCTACTATGATCAAAAACCAAAAATGCTTTAAATTGCATTTTAAAACATATCTAGGTATTATAAATGATAAAGAATTCTAAATAGATTTAAAATCAATTTTTTTTTTGAAAATAGCCTACTATGATCAAAAACCAAAAATGCTTTAAATTGCATTTTAAAACATATCTAGGTTTAAAAAATGATAAAGAATGCTAATAAAGATTTAAAATGGATTTTTTTTTGAAAATAGCCTTCTATGATCAAAAACCAAAAATGCTTTAAATTGCATTTTAAAACATATCTAGGTTTAAAAAATGATAAAGAATGCTAATAAAGATTTAAAATGGATTTTTTTTTTTGAAAATAGCCTTCTATGATCAAAAACCAAAAATGCTTTAAATTGAATTTTAAAACATATCTTGGTATTATAAATGATAAAGAATGCTAATATAGATTTAAAATCGATTTTTTTTTTGAAAATAGCCTTCTATGATCAAAAACCAAAAATGCTTTAAATTGTATTTTAAAACATATCTAGGTATTATAAATGATAAATAATTCTAATATAGATTTAAAATCGATTTTTTTTTTTGAAAACAGCCTGCTATGATCAAAAATCAAAAATGCTTTAAATTGCATTTTAAAACATATCTAGGTATTATAAATGATAAAAAATGCTAATATAGATTTAAAATCGATTTTTTTTTGAAAATAGCCTACTATGATCGAAACCAAAAATGCTTTAAATTGTATTTTAAAACATATCTAGGTATTATAAATGATAAAGAATGCTAATATAGATTTAAAATAGATTTTTTTTTTCATATTCACACAAAATTTTCAATTTTTGTGAATATGCTTTTAAGAAAATTTTCTTTATTCTGTTAAATGTGCTTTTATTTATGATCGATTCTCTAAGGAATTATTCACCTATTTACCATCATAATACAGTTGATAATTTTTTCCATTTTTTTCTTATTAAATTGTGTTAAATTATTGTTTATTTGTTAGCTAATGGCGGCTTTGAAGTAACACTTGAGGATGAGGTTACGGCTCTAATGCAGCAAGTGGCTGATTTAAAGCTTCAAAATGAAACATTGGGAGTTCAATTAGCCCAATGTGCGCAGCTTCTGCCTCAAATGTCTGATAATGATCCAGTTGGAAGAAAGCCAGCGACGTTAATCTTCGCAAATGAAAAATTTAAATTCGAAAAATAATTGGTAAGGCTAATGAAATTTTTTTTATTTTTTGACTTTATTATTTATTAATTTTTTAATCTATTTACAGCGGACTAATGCGCAACCTGAGGAAATAAGAGAAAAATTAAAGTTAGTATTGACTGAATTTGAAGAGGCAAAGAATTCGGAAGTGGAAGTCCGAAGAGGAAAATCACTGTTATATGCTTTGGCGAAAGACGGCTATAATGAATATTGCGGACAGAAAGCTAGATTTCTCGATGGCCTTGACGCAGTTGGGAGTGCTGAATTTATAGAAATTTAATTTTTAAAAAAAATACAGATTTAAAATCAATTTGTCCGTTAATTTTAACCAATATTTTTATTTGGGACGTAGGCACTCAACATTTTCACTTATTAAATATTTACTCGTTATTTTAACATATTCTTTGTATGTTTATTTAAAACAACAGTAAGTTCAGTTTAATAATTCTTAGTTTTAATCAGTTTTAATATAAAGAGAAAGCAAAGATAATTAATTTAATCAAAAACTTCTTATTTTAGATCATGGACAAACTAATTTCACTTCCGGATGAAATATTAGTAAAATGCTGCGATCTACTATCATTTAAAGATTTACTTAATTTATCACTCATTTCAAAAGACTGGTTTCATTTCATTGGTAACACAAACGAAAGTTTAAATAGAATAATATTGGTTTATTCTGAATGGAATAGAGACGCAATTTTAAATTCTTTGAACATTAGACCGTATAACCATGCAAGAATTGAATTGAGATCCTCATTAGATGATGAGAGCATGCGAAATTTGAAATATTTTATCGATAGTTTATCATGCAATTAAGTGGTGAAATGGCATCAGTGGCCTAAATGGTAGAGCGTTGGCCTTCTGTGCCAAAGGTCCTGGGTTCAATCCCAGGCCATGTCTAATTTTCGAAGCTTTTTCCATTTCACCGTTCTAGTTACGAAGCTCGGTTCGTGTGTTGGGTGTAGTTTTGAGGTCTTTGGCACAGAATATGCCTCCTTTGCTAGGTATACAAGGATATACTAGCATCTGGATGACTTCCTTACGGCATCTTGCGCACACGAATTGTGACTAGGTACATTCCAGGGTACATCAGGTCTTATGACGTACTCGTGTCTTTACAATGTGCAGAGCTTGCAAGTGGTTCGGATCCCACTATAAACTGTAGGTCTAAAGGGTGTGGTACAATAGATTCTGTTCTAATTTGAATCGCAGTGCCTCCAGCTGAAAGGCTGGGCCCTTCACACATTATTATTATTATTATTATTATTATCATGCAATTTGACCAGCATTGCAACAACCATAGATATACCGTTCATATTAAGTTTACCAAAATTAAAGAGACTTAATTTCTATTGCTTGGATGAACTTCATAAAGGAAGCTTTCATTTTGAAAAGTGTGGGCTTCTCAGCAAGTCAACATCATTAGATGAACTCAGTATCGGTGATTCGTGTGATTTAGTTTTATCACACATTGATGAATTTCTACAAAACTTAAAATTTCTGAAGAATTTAAGCGTACACAACACTTCATTTTTGAACGAATATACAGCCAACAGATATCAATTCTCTTTATTATGTTTCTCTTTTACTGCACACACTGCTGTGCCAATGTATTTACAATTTTTTTTAAATGACCATCGAAAGAGTATCGAAAAACTTCAATATGGACCTGTTTTAAGTTATCATGAGTTGAGAACACTTTTATCATTCCCAAACCTCAGTGAACTAAAATTGTTGCGAATTTCGTTTGAGGCTAAAGAGCATCAAAATTATCCAGTTAACTGCTCAATATCCTCCCTAGAAATTGAAGGTCATTATAAGAATGCTGATGATTTAAATGTCGTGATAAATAATTTACTTTATGTTCTTAAGCATTTAAAATTTCTTACACTTTCATATTTCGATGGCAACATTCTTGAATCTGTCTTCACTAGCAAATCGTTGCGAAAAATTGAATATTCCTCAATTCATAATGTATCTACGCACCAAAAGATAAGGATGATGATGAGCAGAAGGATACTTTTTTTATGCAATCAATTTTAACGCGATTTTTTTTTTAATACTAGTAAAGTTCAATATCATGTTCACACAATTTATGTTTAAGATTAACGATAATCAATTAATAATTCAAAAAAATAAAATATTTCATGTTTTTAAAAATATAATAAAAAAAATAATTCATCAGAGAAGATCTTTCAATATTTTCTGAACAATACATAGAGAGTTCTATAGGATTGTGTGAATATTCCCATGAAGCCTGATCGGCTTCATTACTAGTTTTTTTTTTTTTGAAAATAGCCTACTATGATCGAAACCAAAAATGCTTTAAATTGCATTTTAAAACATATCTAGGTATTATAAATGATAAATAATGTTAATAAAGATTTAAAATCGATTTGTTTTTTTGAAAATAGCCTTCTATGATCAAAATCCAAAAATGCTTTAAATTGCATTTTAAAACATATCTAGGTATTATAAATGGTAAATAATGCTAATATAGATTTAAAATCGATTTTTTTTTGAAAATAGCCTTCTATGATCAAAAACCAAAAATGCTTTAAATTGCATTTTAAAACATATCTAGGTATTATAAATGGTAAATAATGCTAATATAGATTTAAAATCAATTTTTTTTTGAAAATAGCCTACTATGATCAAAAACCAAAAATGCTTTAAATTGCATTTTAAAACATATCTAGGAATTATAAATAATGAAGAATGCTAATATAGATTTTAAATCGATTTGTTATTTTGAAAATAGCCTACTATGATCGAAACCAAAAATGCTTTAAATTGCATTTTAAAACATATCTAGGAATTATAAATAATGAAGAATGCTAATATAGATTTTAAATCGATTTGTTATTTTGAAAATAGCCTACTATGATCGAAACCAAAAATGCTTTAAATTGCATTTTAAAACATATCTTGGTATTATAAATAATGAAGAATGCTAATATAGATTTAAAATCGATTTTTTTTTGAAAATAGCCTTCAATGATCAAAAACCAAAAATGCTTTAAATTGCATTTTAAAACATATCTAGGTATTATAAATGATAAAGAATGCTATATAGATTTAAAATCAATTTTTTTTTGAAAATAGCCTACTATGATCAAAAACCAAAAATGCTTTAAATTGCATTTTAAAACATATATTGGAATTGAAAATGATAAATAATGCTAATATAGATTTAAAATCGATTTTTTTTTTTGAAAAAAGCCTTCTATGATCAAAAACCAAAAATGCTTTAAGTTGCATTTTAAAACATATCTAGGTATTATAAATGATAAAGAATGCTATATAGATTTAAAATCAATTTTTTTTAAAAGCCTTCTATGATCAAAAACCAAAAATGCTTTAAATTGCATTTTAAAACATATATTGGAATTGAAAATGATAAATAATGCTAATATAGATTCAAAATCGATTTTTTTTTTTGAAAATAGCCTGCTATGATCAAAAACCAAAAATGCTTTAGATAGCATTTCAAAACATATCTAGGTATTATAAATGATAAAGAATGCTATATAGATTTAAAATCAATTTTTTTTAAAAAGCCTTCTATGATCAAAAACCAAAAATGCTTTAAATTGCATTTTAAAACATATCTAGGTATTATAAATGATAAATAATGCTAATATAGATTTAAAATCGATTTTTTTTTTGAAAATAGCCTTCTATGATCAAAAACCAAAAATGCTTTAAATTGCATTTTAAAACATATCTAGGTATTATAAATGATAAAGAATGCTATATAGATTTAATATCATTTTTTTTTAAAGCCTTCTATGATCAAAAACCAAAAATGCTTTAAATTGCATTTTAAAACATATCTAGGTATTATAAATGATAAAGAATTCTAAATAGATTTAAAATCAATTTTTTTTTTTGAAAATAGCCTACTATGATCAAAATCCAAAAATGCTTTAAATTGCATTTTAAAACATATCTAGGTATTATAAATGATAAATAATGCTAATATAGATTTAAAATCGATTTTTTTTTGAAAATAGCCTTCTATGATCAAAAACCAAAAATGCTTTAAATTGCATTTTAAAACATATCTAGGTATTATAAATGATAAAGAATGCTATATAGATTTAAAATCAATTTTTTTTAAAAAGCCTTCTATGATCAAAAACCAAAAATGCTTTAAATTGCATTTTAAAACATATCTAGGTATTATAAATGATAAATAATGCTAATATAGATTTAAAATCGATTTTTTTTTTGAAAATAGCCTTCTATGATCAAAAACCAAAAATGCTTTAAATTGCATTTTAAAACATATCTAGGTATTATAAATGATAAAGAATGCTATATAGATTTAATATCATTTTTTTTTAAAGCCTTCTATGATCAAAAACCAAAAATGCTTTAAATTGCATTTTAAAACATATCTAGGTATTATAAATGATAAAGAATTCTAAATAGATTTAAAATCAATTTTTTTTTTTTGAAAATAGCCTACTATGATCAAAAACCAAAAATGCTTTAAATTGCATTTTAAAACATATCCAGGTATTATAAATGATAAATAATGCTATAAAAATTTAAAATCGATTTTTTTTGTTGAAAATAGCCTTCTATGATCAAAAACCAAAAATGCTTAAAATTGCATTTTAAAACATATCTAGGTATTAAAAATGATAAAGAATGCTAATATAGATTTAAAATCGATTTTTTTTTTTGAAAATAGCCTTCTATGATCAAAAACCAAAAATGCTTTAAATTGCATTTTAAAATATATCTAGGTATTATAAATGATAAAGAATGCTAATATAGATTTAAAATCGATTTTTTTTTTTTGAAAATAGCCTTCTATGATCAAAAACCAAAAATGCTTTAAATTGCATTTTAAAACATACCTAGGTATTATAATTGATAAAGAATGCTATATAGATTTAAAATCAATTTTTTTTAAAAAGCCTTCTATGATCAAAAACCAAAAATGCTTTAAATTGCATTTAAAACATATCTAGGTTTAAAAAATGATAAAGAATGCTAATAAAGATTTAAAATAAATTTTTTGTTTTGAAAAAAGCCTGCTATGATCAAAAACCAAAAATGCTTTAAATTGCATTTTTAAACATAAATAGGTATTATAAATGATAAAGAATGCTAATACAGATTTAAAATCGATTTTTTTTAAAAAGCCTTCTATGATCAAAAACCAAAAATGCTTTAAATTGCATTTTAAAACATATCTAGGTATTATAAATGATAAAGAATGCTATATAGATTTAAAATCAATTTTTTTTAAAAAGCCTTCTATGATCAAAAACCAAAAATGCTTTAAATTGCATTTAAAACATATCTAGGTTTAAAAAATGATAAAGAATGCTAATAAAGATTTAAAATAAATTTTTTGTTTTTTAAAATAGCCTGCTATGATCAAAAACCAAAAATGCTTTAAATTGCATTTTAAAACATATCTAGGTATTATAAATGATAAATAATGCTATTATAGATTTAAAATCGATTTTATTTTTTTTTGAAAATAGCCTTCTATGATCAAAAACCAAAAATGCTTTAAATTGCATTTTAAAACATATCTAGGTATTATAAACGATAAATAATGCCAATATAGATTTAAAATCGATTTTTTTTGTTGAAAATAGCCTTCTATGATCAAAAACCAAAAATGCTTTAAATTGCATTTTAAAACATATCTAGGTATTATAAATGATAAAGAATGCTATATAGATTTAAAATCGATTTTTTTTTGAAAATAGCCTTCTATGATCAAAAACCAAAAATGCTTTAAATTGCATTTTAAAACATATCTAGTTATTATAAATGTTAAATAATGCTATATAAATTTAAAATCGATTTTTTTTTTGAAAATAGCCTTCTATGATCAAAAACCAAAAATGCTTAAAATTGCATTTTAAAACATATCTAGGTATTATAAATGATAAATAATGCTAATATAGATTTAAAATCGATTTTTTTTTGAAAATAGCCTACTATGATCAAAAACCAAAAATGCTTTAAATTGCATTTAAAAACATATCTAGGTATTAAAAATGATAAATAATGCTAATATAGATTTAAAATAGATTTTTTTTTGAAAATAGCCTGCTATGATCAAAAACCAAAAATGCTTTAAATTGCATTTTAAAACATATCTAGGTATTATAAATGATAAATAATGCTATTATAGATTTAAAATCGATTTTATTTTTTTTTGAAAATAGCCTTCTATGATCTAAAACCAAAAATGCTTTAAATTGCATTTCTAAACATATCTAGGTATTATAAATGATAAAGAATGCTATATAGATTTAAAATCGATTTTATTTTTGAAAATAGCCTTCTATGATCAAAAACCAAAAATGCTTTAAATTGCATTTTAAAACATATCTTGGTATTATAAATGATAAATAATGCTATATAAATTTAAAATCGATTTTTTTTGTTGAAAATAGCCTTCTATGATCAAAAACCAAAAATGCTTAAAATTGCATTTTAAAACATATCTAGGTATTATAAATGATAAATAATGCTAATATAGATTTAAAATCGATTTTTTTTTTGAAAATAGCCTACTATGATCAAAAACCAAAAATGCTTTAAATTGCATTTTAAAACATATCTAGGTATTAAAAATGATAAATAATGCTAATATAGATTTAAAATCGATTTTTTTTTTGAAAATAGCCTTCTATGATCAAAAACCAAAAATGCTTTAAATTGCATTTTAAAACATACCTAGGTATTATAATTGATAAAGAATGCTAATATAGATTTAAAATCGATTTTTTTTGAAAATAGCCTTCTATGATCAAAAACCAAAAATGCTTTAAATTGCATTTAAAACAGAGATCGAAGCCGCCGGTATTTAAGCCAGCGGCGGCTTAAATTTGGCTTAGATAAGCTGGATTTTTAAGCCGACTTATAAATCAGCTTATGCAAGTCGATTTTTAAGCTCGGCTTGGCTTCTTGTTCAATAATGCTCCACTTAAGGAGAAAGCATGTTCACAGAAAGAGGAAGTTACACTTAAGCCTAGCATGGTACGAGCTAAATTGTATAGGTTCGGGATATTTTGCTTATTTTGCTTCCAAAACAGTAAAATATCATCACTCCTAGAATATGACGAAGCAATCAGCATGTATCGGTCAATCTCATTTTCTATCATTCTTTCGCCAGCATCGAAACTATTAGAACTTTCTTCTGATTCAAGATCTTGAAGCATTTCCAGTCGAAGGCGCTTTGCAGGACCAATTTCTTGAGTGGCTGCATCAATAATTGAGTTTGAAACTGAAGCAGAACTATTCTAATGTTCTTTGACATTTAATTTTTGCATCATATCCAGAAGAATCTGCTTTATTGTCACGCTTTTGATTTCAAGCTGAGAAGCTACCACGTTAGATTTTAGCTGACCAGGGTCAAGAAAAGATGCAATAATCCATTCATTTTCGACTGACAACCTCTTCTCAAGAGATTGTATGGCCAAAAAATAAACGTCACTCAATACGGTTTCTTTATTTGCTAGAATCGTTAACCTGTATAAAATTCAATTTAAAAATATATGTTCAGAAAATCATAAGCGTGTAAAAATTCATTAATTTATAAAAGGGATTTCAAGTGGTATTCGAAGTTTGATGTCAGCAAGTGCAAGGGGATTTTTGGGATTATCACAGATTATAATTAAAAAATCTTTGACATTAATATTAATTTAATAAAGTTATATTTTGTTGACTAAAATACAGACATTATTTACTGACTTGATTTACTAATGATGAAAAAAATTTAAAAACAGATACGTTGCAAATATTCATCGGGCCTGGACGGATGTCAGAAATAGGCAATTTTCTCCATATTTCTGTTTTCCTTGACATTTGTCCAAACGTTTAATTATTACTCTCTATTGGTTGGCTTTTAAAATTTATTTAATTGTTTTGGAAACATAATTAAATGAATACAATAAAGTTTTGGAATTTTTAATGGTTTTGAAATTTTTAAATTTTTGATGTCGCGACTTGTTTGTTTGCAAAAAAACAAAATCAAATTTAAAAGAAATGAAAATATTTCTTAAAACTGAAGTGTAGGAGCTTATTAAAATAATTGGAATTGTTTCAATATCATATGTGTTCCTTATTAAATCCACAAATCTAATGTAAACTAGTTAAACAATCATGATTATATTAAATGAATTCTTGGTGATTTGATTTAAGATAGTGTTGGTAAAAAATTCAATTTTTTTTTCCGTTGAACAAAAATTAGTAAAAAATAATTTAAATTTTCATAAAACATTTTTACTTTACTGTTCATATTAAAATTGCTATTTTAAATGATCGGCTAAGTCAAGGCTTAAAAAATGGCTTAGATAAGCTGAATTTTAAGCTCGGCTTAGAGATCGGCTTACATAAGCCGACTTATAAATCAGCTTATGCAAGCTGGTTTAAGCCGCCGACTTAATCGGCTTCGAACTCTGATTTAAAACATATCTAGGTTTAAAAAATGATAAAGAATGCTAATATAGATTTAAAATCAATTTTTTGTTTTGAAATTAGCCTTCTATGATCAAAAACCAAAATTGCATTTTAAAACATATCTAGGTATTATAAATGATAAAGAATGCTAATACAGATTTAAAATCGATTTTTTTTTTGAAAATAGCCTTCTACGATCAAAAACCAAAAATGCTTTAAATTGCATTTTAAAACATATCTAGGTTTAAAAAATGATAAAGAATGCTAATAAAGATTTAAAAAGGATTTTTTTTTTTGAAAATAGCCTTCTATGATCTAAAACCAAAAATGCTTTAAATTGCATTTTAAAACATATCTAGGTATTATAAATGATAAAGAATGCTATATAGATTTAAAATCGATTTTTTTTTTGAAAATAGCCTTCTATGATCAAAAACCAAAAATGCTTTAAATTGCATTTTAAAACATACCTAGGTATTATAAATGATAAAGAATGCTATACAGATTTAAAATCGATTTTTTTTTTTGAAAATAGCCTTCTACGATCAAAAACCAAAAATGCTTTAAATTGCATTTTAAAACATATCTAGGTTTAAAAAATGATAAAGAATGCTAATAAAGATTTAAAAAGGATTTTTTTTTTTGAAAATAGCCTTCTATGATCTAAAACCAAAAATGCTTTAAATTGCATTTTAAAACATATCTAGGTATTATAAACGATAAATAATGCAAATATAGATTTAAAATCGATTTTTTTTGTTGAAAATAGCCTTCTATGATCAAAAACCAAAAATGCTTTAAATTGCATTTTAAAACATATCTAGGTATTATAAATGATAAAGAATAATATATAGATTTAAAATCGATTTTTTTTTTGAAAATAGCCTTCTACGATCAAAAACCAAAAATGCTTTAAATTGCATTTTAAAACATATCTAGGTTAAAAAAATGATAAAGAATGCTAATATAGATTTAAAATCGATTATTTTTTTTGAAAATAGCCTACTATGATCAAAAACCAAAAATGCTTTAAATTGCATTTTAAAACATATCTAGGTTAAAAAAATGATAAAGAATGCTAATATAGATTTAAAATCGATTTTTTTTTTGAAAATAGCCTACTATGATCAAAAACCAAAAATGCTTTAAATTGCATTTTAAAACATATCTAGGTTTAAAAAATGATAAAGAATGCTAATAAAGATTTAAAATCGATTTTTTTTTTTGAAAATAGCCTTCTATGATCTAAAACCAAAAATGCTTTAAATTGCATTTTAAAACATATCTAGGTATTATAAATGATAAAGAATGCTATTATAGATTTAAAATCGATTTTATTTTTTTTTGAAAATAGCCTTCTATGATCTAAAACCAAAAATGCTTTAAATTGCATTTTAAAACATATCTAGGTATTATAAATGATAAAGAATGCTAATATAGATTTAAAATCGATTTTTTTTTTGAAAATAGCCTTCTATGATCTAAAAGCAAAAATGCTTTAAATTGCATTTTAAAACATATCTAGGTATTTTAAACGATAAATAATGCTATTATAGATTTAAAATCGATTTTATTTTTGTTTGAAAATAGCCTTCTATGATCTAAAACCAAAAATGCTTTAAATTGCATTTTAAAACATATCTAGGTATTATAAATGATAAATAATGCTAATATAGATTTAAAATCGATTTTTTTTTTGAAAATAGCCTTCTATGATCAAAAACTAAAAATGCTTTCAATTGCATTTTAAAACATATCTAGGTTTAAAAAATGATAAAGAATGCTAATATAGATTAAAAATGGATTTTTTTTTTTAAAACAGCCTACTATGATCAAAAACCAAAAATGCTTTAAATTGCATTTTAAAACATATCTAGGTATTATAAATGATAAAGAATTCTAAATAGATTTAAAATCAATTTTTTTTTTGAAAATAGCCTACTATGATCAAAAACCAAAAATGCTTTAAATTGCATTTTAAAACATATCTAGGTTTAAAAAATGATAAAGAATGCTAATAAAGATTTAAAATGGATTTTTTTTTGAAAATAGCCTTCTATGATCAAAAACCAAAAATGCTTTAAATTGCATTTTAAAACATATCTAGGTTTAAAAAATGATAAAGAATGCTAATAAAGATTTAAAATGGATTTTTTTTTTTGAAAATAGCCTTCTATGATCAAAAACCAAAAATGCTTTAAATTGAATTTTAAAACATATCTTGGTATTATAAATGATAAAGAATGCTAATATAGATTTAAAATCGATTTTTTTTTTGAAAATAGCCTTCTATGATCAAAAACCAAAAATGCTTTAAATTGTATTTTAAAACATATCTAGGTATTATAAATGATAAATAATTCTAATATAGATTTAAAATCGATTTTTTTTTTTGAAAACAGCCTGCTATGATCAAAAATCAAAAATGCTTTAAATTGCATTTTAAAACATATCTAGGTATTATAAATGATAAAAAATGCTAATATAGATTTAAAATCGATTTTTTTTTGAAAATAGCCTACTATGATCGAAACCAAAAATGCTTTAAATTGTATTTTAAAACATATCTAGGTATTATAAATGATAAAGAATGCTAATATAGATTTAAAATAGATTTTTTTTTTCATATTCACACAAAATTTTCAATTTTTGTGAATATGCTTTTAAGAAAATTTTCTTTATTCTGTTAAATGTGCTTTTATTTATGATCGATTCTCTAAGGAATTATTCACCTATTTACCATCATAATACAGTTGATAATTTTTTCCATTTTTTTCTTATTAAATTGTGTTAAATTATTGTTTATTTGTTAGCTAATGGCGGCTTTGAAGTAACACTTGAGGATGAGGTTACGGCTCTAATGCAGCAAGTGGCTGATTTAAAGCTTCAAAATGAAACATTGGGAGTTCAATTAGCCCAATGTGCGCAGCTTCTGCCTCAAATGTCTGATAATGATCCAGTTGGAAGAAAGCCAGCGACGTTAATCTTCGCAAATGAAAAATTTAAATTCGAAAAATAATTGGTAAGGCTAATGAAATTTTTTTTATTTTTTGACTTTATTATTTATTAATTTTTTAATCTATTTACAGCGGACTAATGCGCAACCTGAGGAAATAAGAGAAAAATTAAAGTTAGTATTGACTGAATTTGAAGAGGCAAAGAATTCGGAAGTGGAAGTCCGAAGAGGAAAATCACTGTTATATGCTTTGGCGAAAGACGGCTATAATGAATATTGCGGACAGAAAGCTAGATTTCTCGATGGCCTTGACGCAGTTGGGAGTGCTGAATTTATAGAAATTTAATTTTTAAAAAAAATACAGATTTAAAATCAATTTGTCCGTTAATTTTAACCAATATTTTTATTTGGGACGTAGGCACTCAACATTTTCACTTATTAAATATTTACTCGTTATTTTAACATATTCTTTGTATGTTTATTTAAAACAACAGTAAGTTCAGTTTAATAATTCTTAGTTTTAATCAGTTTTAATATAAAGAGAAAGCAAAGATAATTAATTTAATCAAAAACTTCTTATTTTAGATCATGGACAAACTAATTTCACTTCCGGATGAAATATTAGTAAAATGCTGCGATCTACTATCATTTAAAGATTTACTTAATTTATCACTCATTTCAAAAGACTGGTTTCATTTCATTGGTAACACAAACGAAAGTTTAAATAGAATAATATTGGTTTATTCTGAATGGAATAGAGACGCAATTTTAAATTCTTTGAACATTAGACCGTATAACCATGCAAGAATTGAATTGAGATCCTCATTAGATGATGAGAGCATGCGAAATTTGAAATATTTTATCGATAGTTTATCATGCAATTAAGTGGTGAAATGGCATCAGTGGCCTAAATGGTAGAGCGTTGGCCTTCTGTGCCAAAGGTCCTGGGTTCAATCCCAGGCCATGTCTAATTTTCGAAGCTTTTTCCATTTCACCGTTCTAGTTACGAAGCTCGGTTCGTGTGTTGGGTGTAGTTTTGAGGTCTTTGGCACAGAATATGCCTCCTTTGCTAGGTATACAAGGATATACTAGCATCTGGATGACTTCCTTACGGCATCTTGCGCACACGAATTGTGACTAGGTACATTGCAGGGTACATCAGGTCTTATGACGTACTCGTGTCTTTACAATGTGCAGAGCTTGCAAGTGGTTCGGATCCCACTATAAACTGTAGGTCTAAAGGGTGTGGTACAATAGATTCTGTTCTAATTTGAATCGCAGTGCCTCCAGCTGAAAGGCTGGGCCCTTCACACATTATTATTATTATTATTATTATTATCATGCAATTTGACCAGCATTGCAACAACCATAGATATACCGTTCATATTAAGTTTACCAAAATTAAAGAGACTTAATTTCTATTGCTTGGATGAACTTCATAAAGGAAGCTTTCATTTTGAAAAGTGTGGGCTTCTCAGCAAGTCAACATCATTAGATGAACTCAGTATCGGTGATTCGTGTGATTTAGTTTTATCACACATTGATGAATTTCTACAAAACTTAAAATTTCTGAAGAATTTAAGCGTACACAACACTTCATTTTTGAACGAATATACAGCCAACAGATATCAATTCTCTTTATTATGTTTCTCTTTTACTGCACACACTGCTGTGCCAATGTATTTACAATTTTTTTTAAATGACCATCGAAAGAGTATCGAAAAACTTCAATATGGACCTGTTTTAAGTTATCATGAGTTGAGAACACTTTTATCATTCCCAAACCTCAGTGAACTAAAATTGTTGCGAATTTCGTTTGAGGCTAAAGAGCATCAAAATTATCCAGTTAACTGCTCAATATCCTCCCTAGAAATTGAAGGTCATTATAAGAATGCTGATGATTTAAATGTCGTGATAAATAATTTACTTTATGTTCTTAAGCATTTAAAATTTCTTACACTTTCACATTTCGATGGCAACATTCTTGAATCTGTCTTCACTAGCAAATCGTTGCGAAAAATTAAATATTCCTCAATTCATAATGTATCTACGCACCAAAAGATAAGGATGATGATGAGCAGAAGGATACTTTTTTTATGCAATCAATTTTAACGCGATTTGTTTTTTAATACTAGTAAAGTTCAATATCATGTTCACACAATTTATGTTTAAGATTAACGATAATCAATTAATAATTCAAAAAAATAAAATATTTCATGTTTTTAAAAATATAATAAAAAAAATAATTCATCAGAGAAGATCTTTCAATATTTTCTGAACAATACATAGAGAGTTCTATAGGATTGTGTGAATATTCCCATGAAGCCTGATCGGCTTCATTACTAGTTTTTTTTTTTTGAAAATAGCCTTCTATGATCAAAATCCAAAAATGCTTTAAATTGCATTTTAAAACATATCTAGGTATTATAAATGGTAAATAATGCTAATATAGATTTAAAATCGATTTTTTTTTGAAAATAGCCTTCTATGATCAAAAACCAAAAATGCTTTAAATTGCATTTTAAAACATATCTAGGTATTATAAATGGTAAATAATGCTAATATAGATTTAAAATCAATTTTTTTTTGAAAATAGCCTACTATGATCAAAAACCAAAAATGCTTTAAATTGCATTTTAAAACATATCTAGGAATTATAAATAATGAAGAATGCTAATATAGATTTTAAATCGATTTGTTATTTTGAAAATAGCCTACTATGATCGAAACCAAAAATGCTTTAAATTGCATTTTAAAACATATCTAGGAATTATAAATAATGAAGAATGCTAATATAGATTTAAAATCGATTTTTTTTTGAAAATAGCCTTCAATGATCAAAAACCAAAAATGCTTTAAATTGCATTTTAAAACATATCTAGGTATTATAAATGATAAAGAATGCTATATAGATTTAAAATCAATTTTTTTTTGAAAATAGCCTACTATGATCAAAAACCAAAAATGCTTTAAATTGCATTTTAAAACATATATTGGAATTGAAAATGATAAATAATGCTAATATAGATTTAAAATCGATTTTTTTTTTTGAAAAAAGCCTTCTATGATCAAAAACCAAAAATGCTTTAAGTTGCATTTTAAAACATATCTAGGTATTATAAATGATAAAGAATGCTATATAGATTTAAAATCAATTTTTTTTAAAAGCCTTCTATGATCAAAAACCAAAAATGCTTTAAATTGCATTTTAAAACATATCTAGGTATTATAAATGATATATAATGCTATATAGATTTAAAATCGATTTTTTTTTGAAAATAGCCTTCTATGATCAAAAACCAAAAATGCTTTAAATTGCATTTTAAAACATATATTGGAATTGAAAATGATAAATAATGCTAATATAGATTCAAAATCGATTTTTTTTTTGAAAATAGCCTGCTATGATCAAAAACCAAAAATGCTTTAGATAGCATTTCAAAACATATCTAGGTATTATAAATGATAAAGAATGCTATATAGATTTAAAATCAATTTTTTTTAAAAAGCCTTCTATGATCAAAAACCAAAAATGCTTTAAATTGCATTTTAAAACATATCTAGGTATTATAAATGATAAATAATGCTAATATAGATTTAAAATCGATTTTTTTTTTGAAAATAGCCTTCTATGATCAAAAACCAAAAATGCTTTAAATTGCATTTTAAAACATATCTAGGTATTATAAATGATAAAGAATGCTATATAGATTTAATATCATTTTTTTTAAAGCCTTCTATGATCAAAAACCAAAAATGCTTTAAATTGCATTTTAAAACATATCTAGGTATTATAAATGATAAATAATGTTAATAAAGATTTAAAATCGATTTGTTTTTTTGAAAATAGCCTTCTATGATCAAAATCCAAAAATGCTTTAAATTGCATTTTAAAACATATCTAGGTATTATAAATGGTAAATAATGCTAATATAGATTTAAAATCGATTTTTTTTTGAAAATAGCCTTCTATGATCAAAAACCAAAAATGCTTTAAATTGCATTTTAAAACATATCTAGGTATTATAAATGGTAAATAATGCTAATATAGATTTAAAATCAATTTTTTTTTGAAAATAGCCTACTATGATCAAAAACCAAAAATGCTTTAAATTGCATTTTAAAACATATCTAGGAATTATAAATAATGAAGAATGCTAATATAGATTTTAAATCGATTTGTTATTTTGAAAATAGCCTACTATGATCGAAACCAAAAATGCTTTAAATTGCATTTTAAAACATATCTAGGAATTATAAATAATGAAGAATGCTAATATAGATTTAAAATCGATTTTTTTTTGAAAATAGCCTTCAATGATCAAAAACCAAAAATGCTTTAAATTGCATTTTAAAACATATCTAGGTATTATAAATGATAAAGAATGCTATATAGATTTAAAATCAATTTTTTTTTGAAAATCGCCTACTATGATCGAAACCAAAAATGCTTTAAATTGCATTTTAAAACATATATTGGAATTGAAAATGATAAATAATGCTAATATAGATTTAAAATCGATTTTTTTTTTTGAAAAAAGCCTTCTATGATCAAAAACCAAAAATGCTTTAAGTTGCATTTTAAAACATATCTAGGTATTATAAATGATAAAGAATGCTATATAGATTTAATATCATTTTTTTTAAAGCCTTCTATGATCAAAAACCAAAAATGCTTTAAATTGCATTTTAAAACATATCTAGGTATTATAAATGATAAATAATGTTAATAAAGATTTAAAATCGATTTGTTTTTTTGAAAATAGCCTTCTATGATCAAAATCCAAAAATGCTTTAAATTGCATTTTAAAACATATCTAGGTATTATAAATGGTAAATAATGCTAATATAGATTTAAAATCGATTTTTTTTTGAAAATAGCCTTCTATGATCAAAAACCAAAAATGCTTTAAATTGCATTTTAAAACATATCTAGGTATTATAAATGGTAAATAATGCTAATATAGATTTAAAATCAATTTTTTTTTGAAAATAGCCTACTATGATCAAAAACCAAAAATGCTTTAAATTGCATTTTAAAACATATCAAGGTATTATAAATAATGAAGAATGCTAATATAGATTTTAAATCGATTTGTTATTTTGAAAATAGCCTACTATGATCGAAACCAAAAATGCTTTAGATTGCATTTTAAAACATATCTAGGAATTATAAATAATGAAGAATGCTAATATAGATTTAAAATCGATTTTTTTTTGAAAATAGCCTTCAATGATCAAAAACCAAAAATGCTTTAAATTGCATTTTAAAACATATCTAGGTATTATAAATGATAAAGAATGCTATATAGATTTAAAATCAATTTTTTTTTGAAAATAGCCTACTATGATCAAAAACCAAAAATGCTTTAAATTGCATTTTAAAACATATATTGGAATTGAAAATGATAAATAATGCTAATATAGATTTAAAATCGATTTTTTTTTTTTGAAAAAAGCCTTCTATGATCAAAAACCAAAAATGCTTTAAGTTGCATTTTAAAACATATCTAGGTATTATAAATGATAAAGAATGCTATATAGATTTAAAATCAATTTTTTTTAAAAGCCTTCTATGATCAAAAACCAAAAATGCTTTAAATTGCATTTTAAAACATATCTAGGTATTATAAATGATATATAATGCTATATAGATTTAAAATCGATTTTTTTTTGAAAATAGCCTTCTATGATCAAAAACCAAAAATGCTTTAAATTGCATTTTAAAACATATATTGGAATTGAAAATGATAAATAATGCTAATATAGATTCAAAATCGATTTTTTTTTTTGAAAATAGCCTGCTATGATCAAAAACCAAAAATGCTTTAGATAGCATTTCAAAACATATCTAGGTATTATAAATGATAAAGAATGCTATATAGATTTAAAATCAATTTTTTTTAAAAAGCCTTCTATGATCAAAAACCAAAAATGCTTTAAATTGCATTTTAAAACATATCTAGGTATTATAAATGATAAATAATGCTAATATAGATTTAAAATCGATTTTTTTTTTGAAAATAGCCTTCTATGATCAAAAACCAAAAATGCTTTAAATTGCATTTTAAAACATATCTAGGTATTATAAATGATAAAGAATGCTATATAGATTTAATATCATTTTTTTTAAAGCCTTCTATGATCAAAAACCAAAAATGCTTTAAATTGCATTTTAAAACATATCTAGGTATTATAAATGATAAATAATGTTAATAAAGATTTAAAATCGATTTGTTTTTTTGAAAATAGCCTTCTATGATCAAAATCCAAAAATGCTTTAAATTGCATTTTAAAACATATCTAGGTATTATAAATGGTAAATAATGCTAATATAGATTTAAAATCGATTTTTTTTTGAAAATAGCCTTCTATGATCAAAAACCAAAAATGCTTTAAATTGCATTTTAAAACATATCTAGGTATTATAAATGGTAAATAATGCTAATATAGATTTAAAATCAATTTTTTTTTGAAAATAGCCTACTATGATCAAAAACCAAAAATGCTTTAAATTGCATTTTAAAACATATCTAGGAATTATAAATAATGAAGAATGCTAATATAGATTTTAAATCGATTTGTTATTTTGAAAATAGCCTACTATGATCGAAACCAAAAATGCTTTAAATTGCATTTTAAAACATATCTAGGAATTATAAATAATGAAGAATGCTAATATAGATTTAAAATCGATTTTTTTTTGAAAATAGCCTTCAATGATCAAAAACCAAAAATGCTTTAAATTGCATTTTAAAACATATCTAGGTATTATAAATGATAAAGAATGCTATATAGATTTAAAATCAATTTTTTTTTGAAAATAGCCTACTATGATCAAAAACCAAAAATGCTTTAAATTGCATTTTAAAACATATATTGGAATTGAAAATGATAAATAATGCTAATATAGATTTAAAATCGATTTTTTTTTTGAAAAAAGCCTTCTATGATCAAAAACCAAAAATGCTTTAAGTTGCATTTTAAAACATATCTAGGTATTATAAATGATAAAGAATGCTATATAGATTTAAAATCAATTTTTTTTAAAAGCCTTCTATGATCAAAAACCAAAAATGCTTTAAATTGCATTTTAAAACATATCTAGGTATTATAAATGATATATAATGCTATATAGATTTAAAATCGATTTTTTTTTGAAAATAGCCTTCTATGATCAAAAACCAAAAATGCTTTAAATTGCATTTTAAAACATATATTGGAATTGAAAATGATAAATAATGCTAATATAGATTCAAAATCGATTTTTTTTTTGAAAATAGCCTGCTATGATCAAAAACCAAAAATGCTTTAGATAGCATTTCAAAACATATCTAGGTATTATAAATGATAAAGAATGCTATATAGATTTAAAATCAATTTTTTTTAAAAAGCCTTCTATGATCAAAAACCAAAAATGCTTTAAATTGCATTTTAAAACATATCTAGGTATTATAAATGATAAATAATGCTAATATAGATTTAAAATCGATTTTTTTTTTGAAAATAGCCTTCTATGATCAAAAACCAAAAATGCTTTAAATTGCATTTTAAAACATATCTAGGTATTATAAATGATAAAGAATTCTAAATAGATTTAAAATCAATTTTTTTTTTTGAAAATAGCCTACTATGATCAAAAACCAAAAATGCTTTAAATTGCATTTTAAAACATATCCAGGTATTATAAATGATAAATAATGCTATAAAAATTTAAAATCGATTTTTTTTGTTGAAAATAGCCTACTATGATCAAAAACCAAAAATGCTTAAAATTGCATTTTAAAACATATCTAGGTATTAAAAATGATAAAGAATGCTAATATAGATTTAAAATCGATTTTTTTTTTTGAAAATAGCCTTCTATGATCAAAAACCAAAAATGCTTTAAATTGCATTTTAAAACATACCTGGGTATTATAATTGATAAAGAATGCTAATATAGATTTAAAATCGATTTTTTTTTTTGAAAATAGCCTTCTATGATCAAAAACCAAAAATGCTTTAAATTGCATTTTAAAACATACCTAGGTATTATAATTGATAAAGAATGCTATATAGATTTAAAATCAATTTTTTTTAAAAAGCCTTCTATGATCAAAAACCAAAAATGCTTTAAATTGCATTTAAAACATATCTAGGTTTAAAAAATGATAAAGAATGCTAATAAAGATTTAAAATAAATTTTTTGTTTTGAAAAAAGCCTGCCATGATCAAAAACCAAAAATGCTTTAAATTGCATTTTTAAACATAAATAGGTATTATAAATGATAAAGAATGCTAATACAGATTTAAAATCGATTTTTTTTAAAAAGCCTTCTATGATCAAAAACCAAAAATGCTTTAAATTGCATTTTAAAACATATCTAGGTATTATAAATGATAAAGAATGCTATATAGATTTAAAATCAATTTTTTTTAAAAAGCCTTCTATGATCAAAAACCAAAAATGCTTTAAATTGCATTTAAAACATATCTAGGTTTAAAAAATGATAAAGAATGCTAATATAGATTTAAAATAAATTTTTTGTTTTGAAAATAGCCTGCTATGATCAAAAACCAAAAATGCTTTAAATTGCATTTTAAAACATATCTAGGTATTATAAATGATAAATAATGCTATTATAGATTTAAAATCGATTTTATTTTTTTTTGAAAATAGCCTTCTATGATCAAAAACCAAAAATGCTTTAAATTGCATTTTAAAACATATCTAGGTATTATAAACGATAAATAATGCCAATATAGATTTAAAATCGATTTTTTTTGTTGAAAATAGCCTTCTATGATCAAAAACCAAAAATGCTTTAAATTGCATTTTAAAACATATCTAGGTATTATAAATGATAAAGAATGCTATATAGATTTAAAATCGATTTTTTTTTTGAAAATAGCCTTCTATGATCAAAAACCAAAAATGCTTTAAATTGCATTTTAAAACATATCTAGTTATTATAAATGTTAAATAATGCTATATAAATTTAAAATCGATTTTTTTTTTGAAAATAGCCTTCTATGATCAAAAACCAAAAATGCTTAAAATTGCATTTTAAAACATATCTATGCATTATAAATGATAAATAATGCTAATATAGATTTAAAATCGATTTTTTTTTGAAAATAGCCTACTATGATCAAAAACCAAAAATGCTTTAAATTGCATTTAAAAACATATCTAGGTATTAAAAATGATAAATAATGCTAATATAGATTTAAAATAAATTTTTTGTTTTGAAAATAGCCTGCTATGATCAAAAACCAAAAATGCTTTAAATTGCATTTTAAAACATATCTAGGTATTACAAATGATAAATAATGCTATTATAGATTTAAAATCGATTTTATTTTTTTTTGAAAATAGCCTTCTATGATCTAAAACCAAAAATGCTTTAAATTGCATTTCTAAACATATCTAGGTATTATAAATGATAAAGAATGCTATATAGATTTAAAATCGATTTTATTTTTGAAAATAGCCTTCTATGATCAAAAACCAAAAATGCTTTAAATTGCATTTTAAAACATATCTTGGTATTATAAATGATAAATAATGCTATATAAATTTAAAATCGATTTTTTTTGTTGAAAATAGCCTTCTATGATCAAAAACCAAAAATGCTTAAAATTGCATTTTAAAACATATCTAGGCATTATAAATGATAAATAATGCTAATATAGAAGAAAAGATGCAATAATCCATTCATTTTCGACTGACAACCTCTTCTCAAGAGATTGTATGGCCAAAAAATAAACGTCACTCAATACGGTTTCTTTATTTGCTAGAATCGTTAACCTGTATAAAATTCAATTTAAAAATATATGTTCAGAAAATCATAAGCGTGTAAAAATTCATTAATTTATAAAAGGGATTTCAAGTGGTATTCGAAGTTTGATGTCAGCAAGTGCAAGGGGATTTTTGGGATTATCACAGATTATAATTAAAAAATCTTTGACATTAATATTAATTTAATAAAGTTATATTTTGTTGACTAAAATACAGACATTATTTACTGACTTGATTTACTAATGATGAAAAAAATTTAAAAACAGATACGTTGCAAATATTCATCGGGCCTGGACGGATGTCAGAAATAGGCAATTTTCTCCATATTTCTGTTTTCCTTGACATTTGTCCAAACGTTTAATTATTACTCTCTATTGGTTGGCTTTTAAAATTTATTTAATTGTTTTGGAAACATAATTAAATGAATACAATAAAGTTTTGGAATTTTTAATGGTTTTGAAATTTTTAAATTTTTGATGTCGCGACTTGTTTGTTTGCAAAAAAACAAAATCAAATTTAAAAGAAATGAAAATATTTCTTAAAACTGAAGTGTAGGAGCTTATTAAAATAATTGGAATTGTTTCAATATCATATGTGTTCCTTATTAAATCCACAAATCTAATGTAAACTAGTTAAACAATCATGATTATATTAAATGAATTCTTGGTGATTTGATTTAAGATAGTGTTGGTAAAAAATTCAATTTTTTTTTCCGTTGAACAAAAATTAGTAAAAAATAATTTAAATTTTCATAAAACATTTTTACTTTACTGTTCATATTAAAATTGCTATTTTAAATGATCGGCTAAGTCAAGGCTTAAAAAATGGCTTAGATAAGCTGAATTTTAAGCTCGGCTTAGAGATCGGCTTACATAAGCCGACTTATAAATCAGCTTATGCAAGCTGGTTTAAGCCGCCGACTTAATCGGCTTCGAACTCTGATTTAAAACATATCTAGGTTTAAAAAATGATAAAGAATGCTAATATAGATTTAAAATCAATTTTTTGTTTTGAAATTAGCCTTCTATGATCAAAAACCAAAAATGCTTTAAATTGCATTTTAAAACATATCTAGGTATTATAAATGATAAAGAATGCTAATGTAGATTTAAAATCGATTTTTTTTTTGAAAATAGCCTACTATGATCAAAAACCAAAAATGCTTTAAATTGCATTTTAAAACATATCTAGGTTTAAAAAATGATAAAGAATGCTAATAAAGATTTAAAATGGATTTTTTTTTTGAAAATAGCCTTCTATGATCAAAACCAAAAATGCTTTAAATTGCATTTTAAAACATATCTAGGTATTATAAATGATAAAGAATGCTATATAGATTTAAAATCGATTTTTTTTTTTTTGAAAATAGCCTTCTATGATCAAAAACCAAAAATGCTTTAAATTGCATTTTAAAACATACCTAGGTATTATAAATGATAAAGAATGCTATACAGATTTAAAATCGATTTTTTTTTTGAAAATAGCCTTCTACGATCAAAAACCAAAAATGCTTTAAATTGCATTTTAAAACATATCTAGGTTTAAAAAATGATAAAGAATGCTAATAAAGATTTAAAAAGGATTTTTTTTTTTGAAAATAGCCTTCTATGATCTAAAACCAAAAATGCTTTAAATTGCATTTTAAAACATATCTAGGTATTATAAACGATAAATAATGCAAATATAGATTTAAAATCGATTTTTTTTGTTGAAAATAGCCTTCTATGATCAAAAACCAAAAATGCTTTAAATTGCATTTTAAAACATATCTAGGTATTATAAATGATAAAGAATAATATATAGATTTAAAATCGATTTTTTTTTTGAAAATAGCCTTCTACGATCAAAAACCAAAAATGCTTTAAATTGCATTTTAAAACATATCTAGGTTAAAAAAATGATAAAGAATGCTAATATAGATTTAAAATCGATTATTTTTTTTGAAAATAGCCTACTATGATCAAAAACCAAAAATGCTTTAAATTGCATTTTAAAACATATCTAGGTTAAAAAAATGATAAAGAATGCTAATATAGATTTAAAATCTATTTTTTTTTTTGAAAATAGCCTACTATGATCAAAAACCAAAAATGCTTTAAATTGCATTTTAAAACATATCTAGGTTTAAAAAATGATAAAGAATGCTAATAAAGATTTAAAATCGATTTTTTTTTTGAAAATAGCCTTCTATGATCTAAAACCAAAAATGCTTTAAATTGCATTTTAAAACATATCTAGGTATTATAAATGATAAATAATGCTATTATAGATTTAAAATCGATTTTATTTTTTTTTTTTTGAAAATAGCCTTCTATGATCTAAAACCAAAAATGCTTTAAATTGCATTTTAAAACATATCTAGGTATTATAAACGATAAATAATGCCAATATAGATTTAAAATCGATTTTTTTTTTTGAAAATAGCCTTTTATGATCAAAAACCAAAAATGCTTTAAATTGCATTTTAAAACATATCTAGGTATTATAAATGATAAAGAATGCTATTATAGATTTAAAATCGATTTTATTTTTTTTTGAAAATAGCCTTCTATGATCTAAAACCAAAAATGCTTTAAATTGCATTTTAAAACATATCTAGGTATTATAAATGATAAAGAATGCTAAGAAAGATTTAAAATGGATTTTTTTTTTGAAAATAGCCTTCTATGATCTAAAACCAAAAATGCTTTAAATTGCATTTTAAAACATATCTAGGTATTATAAACGATAAATAATGCTAATAAAGATTTAAAATCGATTTTTCTTTTGAAAATAGCCTACTATGATCAAAAACCAAAAATGCTTTAAATTGCATTTTAAAACATATCTAGGTATTATAAATGATTAAGAATGCTAATACAGATTTAAAATCGATTTTTTTTTGAAAATAGCCTTCTATGATCTAAAACCAAAAATGCTTTAAATTGCATTTTAAAACATATCTAGGTATTATAAATGATAAAGAATGCTATATAGATTTAAAATCAATTTTTTTTTATAAAGCCTTCTATGATCAAAAACCAAAAATGCTTTAAATTGCATTTTAAAACATATCTAGGTATTATAAATGATAAATAATGCTATTATAGATTTAAAATCGATTTTATTATTTTTTTTTGAAAATAGCCTTCTATGATCTAAAACCAAAAATGCTTTAAATTGCATTTTAAAACATATCTAGGTATTATAAATGATAAAGAATGCTATATAGATTTAAAATCAATTTTTTTTATAAAGCCTTCTATGATCAAAAACCAAAAATGCTTTAAATTGCATTTTAAAACATATCTAGGTATTATAAATGATAAATAATGCTAATATAGATTTAAAATCGATTTTTTTTTGAAAATAGCCTTCTATGATCAAAAACTAAAAATGCTTTCAATTGCATTTTAAAACATATCTAGGTTTAAAAAATGATAAAGAATGCTAATATAGATTAAAAATGGATTTTTTTTTTAAAACAGCCTACTATGATCAAAAACCAAAAATGCTTTAAATTGCATTTTAAAACATATCTAGGTATTATAAATGATAAAGAATTCTAAATAGATTTAAAATCAATTTTTTTTTTGAAAATAGCCTACTATGATCAAAAACCAAAAATGCTTTAAATTGCATTTTAAAACATATCTAGGTTTAAAAAATGATAAAGAATGCTAATAAAGATTTAAAATGGATTTTTTTTTGAAAATAGCCTTCTATGATCAAAAACCAAAAATGCTTTAAATTGCATTTTAAAACATATCTAGGTTTAAAAAATGATAAAGAATGCTAATAAAGATTTAAAATGGATTTTTTTTTTGAAAATAGCCTTCTATGATCAAAAACCGAAAATGCTTTAAATTGCATTTTAAAACATATCTTGGTATTATAAATGATAAAGAATGCTAATATAGATTTAAAATCGATTTTTTTTTTGAAAATAGCCTTCTATGATCAAAAACCAAAAATGCTTTAAATTGCATTTTAAAACATATCTTGGTATTATAAATGATAAATAATGCTATATAAATTTAAAATCGATTTTTTTTGTTGAAAATAGCCTTCTATGATCAAAAACCAAAAATGCTTAAAATTGCATTTTAAAACATATCTAGGTATTATAAATGATAAATAATGCTAATATAGATTTAAAATCGATTTTTTTTTTGAAAATAGCCTACTATGATCAAAAACCAAAAATGCTTTAAATTGCATTTTAAAACATATCTAGGTATTAAAAATGATAAATAATGCTAATATAGATTTAAAATCGATTTTTTTTTTGAAAATAGCCTTCTATGATCAAAAACCAAAAATGCTTTAAATTGCATTTTAAAACATACCTAGGTATTATAATTGATAAAGAATGCTAATATAGATTTAAAATCGATTTTTTTTGAAAATAGCCTTCTATGATCAAAAACCAAAAATGCTTTAAATTGCATTTAAAACAGAGATCGAAGCCGCCGGTATTTAAGCCAGCGGCGGCTTAAATTTGGCTTAGATAAGCTGGATTTTTAAGCCGACTTATAAATCAGCTTATGCAAGTCGATTTTTAAGCTCGGCTTGGCTTCTTGTTCAATAATGCTCCACTTAAGGAGAAAGCATGTTCACAGAAAGAGGAAGTTACACTTAAGCCTAGCATGGTACGAGCTAAATTGTATAGGTTCGGGATATTTTGCTTATTTTGCTTCCAAAACAGTAAAATATCATCACTCCTAGAATATGACGAAGCAATCAGCATGTATCGGTCAATCTCATTTTCTATCATTCTTTCGCCAGCATCGAAACTATTAGAACTTTCTTCTGATTCAAGATCTTGAAGCATTTCCAGTCGAAGGCGCTTTGCAGGACCAATTTCTTGAGTGGCTGCATCAATAATTGAGTTTGAAACTGAAGCAGAACTATTCTAATGTTCTTTGACATTTAATTTTTGCATCATATCCAGAAGAATCTGCTTTATTGTCACGCTTTTGATTTCAAGCTGAGAAGCTACCACGTTAGATTTTAGCTGACCAGGGTCAAGAAAAGATGCAATAATCCATTCATTTTCGACTGACAACCTCTTCTCAAGAGATTGTATGGCCAAAAAATAAACGTCACTCAATACGGTTTCTTTATTTGCTAGAATCGTTAACCTGTATAAAATTCAATTTAAAAATATATGTTCAGAAAATCATAAGCGTGTAAAAATTCATTAATTTATAAAAGGGATTTCAAGTGGTATTCGAAGTTTGATGTCAGCAAGTGCAAGGGGATTTTTGGGATTATCACAGATTATAATTAAAAAATCTTTGACATTAATATTAATTTAATAAAGTTATATTTTGTTGACTAAAATACAGACATTATTTACTGACTTGATTTACTAATGATGAAAAAAATTTAAAAACAGATACGTTGCAAATATTCATCGGGCCTGGACGGATGTCAGAAATAGGCAATTTTCTCCATATTTCTGTTTTCCTTGACATTTGTCCAAACGTTTAATTATTACTCTCTATTGGTTGGCTTTTAAAATTTATTTAATTGTTTTGGAAACATAATTAAATGAATACAATAAAGTTTTGGAATTTTTAATGGTTTTGAAATTTTTAAATTTTTGATGTCGCGACTTGTTTGTTTGCAAAAAAACAAAATCAAATTTAAAAGAAATGAAAATATTTCTTAAAACTGAAGTGTAGGAGCTTATTAAAATAATTGGAATTGTTTCAATATCATATGTGTTCCTTATTAAATCCACAAATCTAATGTAAACTAGTTAAACAATCATGATTATATTAAATGAATTCTTGGTGATTTGATTTAAGATAGTGTTGGTAAAAAATTCAATTTTTTTTTCCGTTGAACAAAAATTAGTAAAAAATAATTTAAATTTTCATAAAACATTTTTACTTTACTGTTCATATTAAAATTGCTATTTTAAATGATCGGCTAAGTCAAGGCTTAAAAAATGGCTTAGATAAGCTGAATTTTAAGCTCGGCTTAGAGATCGGCTTACATAAGCCGACTTATAAATCAGCTTATGCAAGCTGGTTTAAGCCGCCGACTTAATCGGCTTCGAACTCTGATTTAAAACATATCTAGGTTTAAAAAATGATAAAGAATGCTAATATAGATTTAAAATCAATTTTTTGTTTTGAAATTAGCCTTCTATGATCAAAAACCAAAAATGCTTTAAATTGCATTTTAAAACATATCTAGGTATTATAAATGATATATAATGCTATATAGATTTAAAATCGATTTTTTTTTGAAAATAGCCTTCTATGATCAAAAACCAAAAATGCTTTAAATTGCATTTTAAAACATATATTGGAATTGAAAATGATAAATAATGCTAATATAGATTCAAAATCGATTTTTTTTTTGAAAATAGCCTGCTATGATCAAAAACCAAAAATGCTTTAGATAGCATTTCAAAACATATCTAGGTATTATAAATGATAAAGAATGCTATATAGATTTAAAATCAATTTTTTTTAAAAAGCCTTCTATGATCAAAAACCAAAAATGCTTTAAATTGCATTTTAAAACATATCTAGGTATTATAAATGATAAATAATGCTAATATAGATTTAAAATCGATTTTTTTTTTGAAAATAGCCTTCTATGATCAAAAACCAAAAATGCTTTAAATTGCATTTTAAAACATATCTAGGTATTATAAATGATAAAGAATGCTATATAGATTTAATATCATTTTTTTTAAAGCCTTCTATGATCAAAAACCAAAAATGCTTTAAATTGCATTTTAAAACATATCTAGGTATTATAAATGATAAATAATGTTAATAAAGATTTAAAATCGATTTGTTTTTTTGAAAATAGCCTTCTATGATCAAAATCCAAAAATGCTTTAAATTGCATTTTAAAACATATCTAGGTATTATAAACGATAAATAATGCCAATATAGATTTAAAATCGATTTTTTTTGTTGAAAATAGCCTTCTATGATCAAAAACCAAAAATGCTTTAAATTGCATTTTAAAACATATCTAGGTATTATAAATGATAAAGAATGCTATATAGATTTAAAATCGATTTTTTTTTTGAAAATAGCCTTCTATGATCAAAAACCAAAAATGCTTTAAATTGCATTTTAAAACATATCTAGTTATTATAAATGATAAATAATGCTATATAAATTTAAAATCGATTTTTTTTTTGAAAATAGCCTTCTATGATCAAAAACCAAAAATGCTTAAAATTGCATTTTAAAACATATCTATGCATTATAAATGATAAATAATGCTAATATAGATTTAAAATCGATTTTTTTTTGAAAATAGCCTACTATGATCAAAAACCAAAAATGCTTTAAATTGCATTTAAAAACATATCTAGGTATTAAAAATGATAAATAATGCTAATATAGATTTAAAATAAATTTTTTGTTTTGAAAATAGCCTGCTATGATCAAAAACCAAAAATGCTTTAAATTGCATTTTAAAACATATCTAGGTATTACAAATGATAAATAATGCTATTATAGATTTAAAATCGATTTTATTTTTTTTTGAAAATAGCCTTCTATGATCTAAAACCAAAAATGCTTTAAATTGCATTTCTAAACATATCTAGGTATTATAAATGATAAAGAATGCTATATAGATTTAAAATCGATTTTATTTTTGAAAATAGCCTTCTATGATCAAAAACCAAAAATGCTTTAAATTGCATTTTAAAACATATCTTGGTATTATAAATGATAAATAATGCTATATAAATTTAAAATCGATTTTTTTTGTTGAAAATAGCCTTCTATGATCAAAAACCAAAAATGCTTAAAATTGCATTTTAAAACATATCTAGGCATTATAAATGATAAATAATGCTAATATAGAAGAAAAGATGCAATAATCCATTCATTTTCGACTGACAACCTCTTCTCAAGAGATTGTATGGCCAAAAAATAAACGTCACTCAATACGGTTTCTTTATTTGCTAGAATCGTTAACCTGTATAAAATTCAATTTAAAAATATATGTTCAGAAAATCATAAGCGTGTAAAAATTCATTAATTTATAAAAGGGATTTCAAGTGGTATTCGAAGTTTGATGTCAGCAAGTGCAAGGGGATTTTTGGGATTATCACAGATTATAATTAAAAAATCTTTGACATTAATATTAATTTAATAAAGTTATATTTTGTTGACTAAAATACAGACATTATTTACTGACTTGATTTACTAATGATGAAAAAAATTTAAAAACAGATACGTTGCAAATATTCATCGGGCCTGGACGGATGTCAGAAATAGGCAATTTTCTCCATATTTCTGTTTTCCTTGACATTTGTCCAAACGTTTAATTATTACTCTCTATTGGTTGGCTTTTAAAATTTATTTAATTGTTTTGGAAACATAATTAAATGAATACAATAAAGTTTTGGAATTTTTAATGGTTTTGAAATTTTTAAATTTTTGATGTCGCGACTTGTTTGTTTGCAAAAAAACAAAATCAAATTTAAAAGAAATGAAAATATTTCTTAAAACTGAAGTGTAGGAGCTTATTAAAATAATTGGAATTGTTTCAATATCATATGTGTTCCTTATTAAATCCACAAATCTAATGTAAACTAGTTAAACAATCATGATTATATTAAATGAATTCTTGGTGATTTGATTTAAGATAGTGTTGGTAAAAAATTCAATTTTTTTTTCCGTTGAACAAAAATTAGTAAAAAATAATTTAAATTTTCATAAAACATTTTTACTTTACTGTTCATATTAAAATTGCTATTTTAAATGATCGGCTAAGTCAAGGCTTAAAAAATGGCTTAGATAAGCTGAATTTTAAGCTCGGCTTAGAGATCGGCTTACATAAGCCGACTTATAAATCAGCTTATGCAAGCTGGTTTAAGCCGCCGACTTAATCGGCTTCGAACTCTGATTTAAAACATATCTAGGTTTAAAAAATGATAAAGAATGCTAATATAGATTTAAAATCAATTTTTTGTTTTGAAATTAGCCTTCTATGATCAAAAACCAAAAATGCTTTAAATTGCATTTTAAAACATATCTAGGTATTATAAATGATAAAGAATGCTAATACAGATTTAAAATCGATTTTTTTTTTGAAAATAGCCTACTATGATCAAAAACCAAAAATGCTTTAAATTGCATTTTAAAACATATCTAGGTTTAAAAAATGATAAAGAATGCTAATAAAGATTTAAAAAGGATTTTTTTTTTTGAAAATAGCCTTCTATGATCTAAAACCAAAAATGCTTTAAATTGCATTTTAAAACATATCTAGGTATTATAAATGATAAAGAATGCTATATAGATTTAAAATCGATTTTTTTTTTTGAAAATAGCCTTCTATGATCAAAAACCAAAAATGCTTTAAATTGCATTTTAAAACATACCTAGGTATTATAAATGATAAAGAATGCTATACAGATTTAAAATCGATTTTTTTTTTGAAAATAGCCTTCTACGATCAAAAACCAAAAATGCTTTAAATTGCATTTTAAAACATATCTAGGTTTAAAAAATGATAAAGAATGCTAATAAAGATTTAAAAAGGATTTTTTTTTTTGAAAATAGCCTTCTATGATCTAAAACCAAAAATGCTTTAAATTGCATTTTAAAACATATCTAGGTATTATAAACGATAAATAATGCAAATATAGATTTAAAATCGATTTTTTTTGTTGAAAATAGCCTTCTATGATCAAAAACCAAAAATGCTTTAAATTGCATTTTAAAACATATCTAGGTATTATAAATGATAAAGAATAATATATAGATTTAAAATCGATTTTTTTTTTGAAAATAGCCTTCTACGATCAAAAACCAAAAATGCTTTAAATTGCATTTTAAAACATATCTAGGTTAAAAAAATGATAAAGAATGCTAATATAGATTTAAAATCGATTATTTTTTTTGAAAATAGCCTACTATGATCAAAAACCAAAAATGCTTTAAATTGCATTTTAAAACATATCTAGGTTAAAAAAATGATAAAGAATGCTAATATAGATTTAAAATCTATTTTTTTTTTTGAAAATAGCCTACTATGATCAAAAACCAAAAATGCTTTAAATTGCATTTTAAAACATATCTAGGTTTAAAAAATGATAAAGAATGCTAATAAAGATTTAAAATCGATTTTTTTTTTGAAAATAGCCTTCTATGATCTAAAACCAAAAATGCTTTAAATTGCATTTTAAAACATATCTAGGTATTATAAATGATAAATAATGCTATTATAGATTTAAAATCGATTTTATTTTTTTTTTTTTGAAAATAGCCTTCTATGATCTAAAACCAAAAATGCTTTAAATTGCATTTTAAAACATATCTAGGTATTATAAACGATAAATAATGCCAATATAGATTTAAAATCGATTTTTTTTTTTGAAAATAGCCTTTTATGATCAAAAACCAAAAATGCTTTAAATTGCATTTTAAAACATATCTAGGTATTATAAATGATAAAGAATGCTATTATAGATTTAAAATCGATTTTATTTTTTTTTGAAAATAGCCTTCTATGATCTAAAACCAAAAATGCTTTAAATTGCATTTTAAAACATATCTAGGTATTATAAATGATAAAGAATGCTAAGAAAGATTTAAAATGGATTTTTTTTTTGAAAATAGCCTTCTATGATCTAAAACCAAAAATGCTTTAAATTGCATTTTAAAACATATCTAGGTATTATAAACGATAAATAATGCTAATAAAGATTTAAAATCGATTTTTCTTTTGAAAATAGCCTACTATGATCAAAAACCAAAAATGCTTTAAATTGCATTTTAAAACATATCTAGGTATTATAAATGATTAAGAATGCTAATACAGATTTAAAATCGATTTTTTTTTGAAAATAGCCTTCTATGATCTAAAACCAAAAATGCTTTAAATTGCATTTTAAAACATATCTAGGTATTATAAATGATAAAGAATGCTATATAGATTTAAAATCAATTTTTTTTTATAAAGCCTTCTATGATCAAAAACCAAAAATGCTTTAAATTGCATTTTAAAACATATCTAGGTATTATAAATGATAAATAATGCTATTATAGATTTAAAATCGATTTTATTATTTTTTTTTGAAAATAGCCTTCTATGATCTAAAACCAAAAATGCTTTAAATTGCATTTTAAAACATATCTAGGTATTATAAATGATAAAGAATGCTATATAGATTTAAAATCAATTTTTTTTATAAAGCCTTCTATGATCAAAAACCAAAAATGCTTTAAATTGCATTTTAAAACATATCTAGGTATTATAAATGATAAATAATGCTAATATAGATTTAAAATCGATTTTTTTTTGAAAATAGCCTTCTATGATCAAAAACCAAAAATGCTTTCAATTGCATTTTAAAACATATCTCGGTTTAAAAAATGATAAAGAATGCTAATATAGATTAAAAATGGATTTTTTTTTTAAAACAGCCTACTATGATCAAAAACCAAAAATGCTTTAAATTGCATTTTAAAACATATCTAGGTATTATAAATGATAAAGAATTCTAAATAGATTTAAAATCAATTTTTTTTTTGAAAATAGCCTACTATGATCAAAAACCAAAAATGCTTTAAATTGCATTTTAAAACATATCTAGGTTTAAAAAATGATAAAGAATGCTAATAAAGATTTAAAATGGATTTTTTTTTGAAAATAGCCTTCTATGATCAAAAACCAAAAATGCTTTAAATTGCATTTTAAAACATATCTAGGTTTAAAAAATGATAAAGAATGCTAATAAAGATTTAAAATGGATTTTTTTTTTGAAAATAGCCTTCTATGATCAAAAACCGAAAATGCTTTAAATTGAATTTTAAAACATATCTTGGTATTATAAATGATAAAGAATGCTAATATAGATTTAAAATCGATTTTTTTTTTGAAAATAGCCTTCTATGATCAAAAACCAAAAATGCTTAAAATTGCATTTTAAAACATATCTAGGTATTATAAATGATAAATAATGCTAATATAGATTTAAAATCGATTTTTTTTTTGAAAATAGCCTACTATGATCAAAAACCAAAAATGCTTTAAATTGCATTTTAAAACATATCTAGGTATTATAAATGATAAATAATGCTAATATAGATTTAAAATCGATTTTTTTTTTGAAAATAGCCTTCTATGATCAAAAACCAAAAATGCTTTAAATTGCATTTTAAAACATATCTAGGTATTATAATTGATAAAGAATGCTAATATAGATTTAAAATCGATTTGTTTTGAAAATAGCCTTCTATGATCAAAAACCAAAAATGCTTTAAATTGCATTTAAAACAGAGATCGAAGCCGCCGGTATTTAAGCCAGCGGCGGCTTAAATTTGGCTTAGATAAGCTGGATTTTTAAGCCGACTTATAAATCAGCTTATGCAAGTCGATTTTTAAGCTCGGCTTGGCTTCTTGTTCAATAATGCTCCACTTAAGGAGAAAGCATGTTCACAGAAAGAGGAAGTTACACTTAAGCCTAGCATGGTACGAGCTAAATTGTATAGGTTCGGGATATTTTGCTTATTTTGCTTCCAAAACAGTAAAATATCATCACTCCTAGAATATGACGAAGCAATCAGCATGTATCGGTCAATCTCATTTTCTATCATTCTTTCGCCAGCATCGAAACTATTAGAACTTTCTTCTGATTCAAGATCTTGAAGCATTTCCAGTCGAAGGCGCTTTGCAGGACCAATTTCTTGAGTGGCTGCATCAATAATTGAGTTTGAAACTGAAGCAGAACTATTCTAATGTTCTTTGACATTTAATTTTTGCATCATATCCAGAAGAATCTGCTTTATTGTCACGCTTTTGATTTCAAGCTGAGAAGCTACCACGTTAGATTTTAGCTGACCAGGGTCAAGAAAAGATGCAATAATCCATTCATTTTCGACTGACAACCTCTTCTCAAGAGATTGTATGGCCAAAAAATAAACGTCACTCAATACGGTTTCTTTATTTGCTAGAATCGTTAACCTGTATAAAATTCAATTTAAAAATATATGTTCAGAAAATCATAAGCGTGTAAAAATTCATTAATTTATAAAAGGGATTTCAAGTGGTATTCGAAGTTTGATGTCAGCAAGTGCAAGGGGATTTTTGGGATTATCACAGATTATAATTAAAAAATCTTTGACATTAATATTAATTTAATAAAGTTATATTTTGTTGACTAAAATACAGACATTATTTACTGACTTGATTTACTAATGATGAAAAAAATTTAAAAACAGATACGTTGCAAATATTCATCGGGCCTGGACGGATGTCAGAAATAGGCAATTTTCTCCATATTTCTGTTTTCCTTGACATTTGTCCAAACGTTTAATTATTACTCTCTATTGGTTGGCTTTTAAAATTTATTTAATTGTTTTGGAAACATAATTAAATGAATACAATAAAGTTTTGGAATTTTTAATGGTTTTGAAATTTTTAAATTTTTGATGTCGCGACTTGTTTGTTTGCAAAAAAACAAAATCAAATTTAAAAGAAATGAAAATATTTCTTAAAACTGAAGTGTAGGAGCTTATTAAAATAATTGGAATTGTTTCAATATCATATGTGTTCCTTATTAAATCCACAAATCTAATGTAAACTAGTTAAACAATCATGATTATATTAAATGAATTCTTGGTGATTTGATTTAAGATAGTGTTGGTAAAAAATTCAATTTTTTTTTCCGTTGAACAAAAATTAGTAAAAAATAATTTAAATTTTCATAAAACATTTTTACTTTACTGTTCATATTAAAATTGCTATTTTAAATGATCGGCTAAGTCAAGGCTTAAAAAATGGCTTAGATAAGCTGAATTTTAAGCTCGGCTTAGAGATCGGCTTACATAAGCCGACTTATAAATCAGCTTATGCAAGCTGGTTTAAGCCGCCGACTTAATCGGCTTCGAACTCTGATTTAAAACATATCTAGGTTTAAAAAATGATAAAGAATGCTAATATAGATTTAAAATCAATTTTTTGTTTTGAAATTAGGCTTCTATGATCAAAAACCAAAAATGCTTTAAATTGCATTTTAAAACATATCTAGGTATTATAAATGATAAATAATGCTAATAAAGATTTAAAATCGATTTTTTTTTTTGAAAATAGCCTACTATGATCAAAAACCAAAAATGCTTTAAATTGCATTTTAAAACATATCTAGGTTTAAAAAATGATAAAGAATGCTAATAAAGATTTAAAAAGGATTTTTTTTTTTGAAAATAGCCTTCTATGATCTAAAACCAAAAATGCTTTAAATTGCATTTTAAAACATATCTAGGTATTATAAATGATAAAGAATGCTATATAGATTTAAAATCGATTTTTTTTTTTGAAAATAGCCTTCTATGATCAAAAACCAAAAATGCTTTAAATTGCATTTTAAAACATACCTAGGTATTATAAATGATAAAGAATGCTATACAGATTTAAAATCGATTTTTTTTTTGAAAATAGCCTTCTACGATCAAAAACCAAAAATGCTTTAAATTGCATTTTAAAACATATCTAGGTTTAAAAAATGATAAAGAATGCTAATAAAGATTTAAAAAGGATTTTTTTTTTTGAAAATAGCCTTCTATGATCTAAAACCAAAAATGCTTTAAATTGCATTTTAAAACATATCTAGGTATTATAAACGATAAATAATGCAAATATAGATTTAAAATCGATTTTTTTTGTTGAAAATAGCCTTCTATGATCAAAAACCAAAAATGCTTTAAATTGCATTTTAAAACATATCTAGGTATTATAAATGATAAAGAATAATATATAGATTTAAAATCGATTTTTTTTTTGAAAATAGCCTTCTACGATCAAAAACCAAAAATGCTTTAAATTGCATTTTAAAACATATCTAGGTTAAAAAAATGATAAAGAATGCTAATATAGATTTAAAATCGATTATTTTTTTTGAAAATAGCCTACTATGATCAAAAACCAAAAATGCTTTAAATTGCATTTTAAAACATATCTAGGTTAAAAAAATGATAAAGAATGCTAATATAGATTTAAAATCTATTTTTTTTTTTGAAAATAGCCTACTATGATCAAAAACCAAAAATGCTTTAAATTGCATTTTAAAACATATCTAGGTATTATAAATGATAAAGAATGCTAAGAAAGATTTAAAATGGATTTTTTTTTTGAAAATAGCCTTCTATGATCTAAAACCAAAAATGCTTTAAATTGCATTTTAAAACATATCTAGGTATTATAAACGATAAATAATGCCAATATAGATTTAAAATCGATTTTTTTTTTTGAAAATAGCCTTTTATGATCAAAAACCAAAAATGCTTTAAATTGCATTTTAAAACATATCTAGGTATTATAAATGATAAAGAATGCTATTATAGATTTAAAATCGATTTTATTTTTTTTTGAAAATAGCCTTCTATGATCTAAAACCAAAAATGCTTTAAATTGCATTTTAAAACATATCTAGGTATTATAAATGATAAAGAATGCTAAGAAAGATTTAAAATGGATTTTTTTTTTGAAAATAGCCTTCTATGATCTAAAACCAAAAATGCTTTAAATTGCATTTTAAAACATATCTAGGTATTATAAACGATAAATAATGCTAATAAAGATTTAAAATCGATTTTTCTTTTGAAAATAGCCTACTATGATCAAAAACCAAAAATGCTTTAAATTGCATTTTAAAACATATCTAGGTATTATAAATGATTAAGAATGCTAATACAGATTTAAAATCGATTTTTTTTTGAAAATAGCCTTCTATGATCTAAAACCAAAAATGCTTTAAATTGCATTTTAAAACATATCTAGGTATTATAAATGATAAAGAATGCTATATAGATTTAAAATCAATTTTTTTTTATAAAGCCTTCTATGATCAAAAACCAAAAATGCTTTAAATTGCATTTTAAAACATATCTAGGTATTATAAATGATAAATAATGCTATTATAGATTTAAAATCGATTTTATTATTTTTTTTTGAAAATAGCCTTCTATGATCTAAAACCAAAAATGCTTTAAATTGCATTTTAAAACATATCTAGGTATTATAAATGATAAAGAATGCTATATAGATTTAAAATCAATTTTTTTTATAAAGCCTTCTATGATCAAAAACCAAAAATGCTTTAAATTGCATTTTAAAACATATCTAGGTATTATAAATGATAAATAATGCTAATATAGATTTAAAATCGATTTTTTTTTGAAAATAGCCTTCTATGATCAAAAACTAAAAATGCTTTCAATTGCATTTTAAAACATATCTAGGTTTAAAAAATGATAAAGAATGCTAATATAGATTAAAAATGGATTTTTTTTTTAAAACAGCCTACTATGATCAAAAACCAAAAATGCTTTAAATTGCATTTTAAAACATATCTAGGTATTATAAATGATAAAGAATTCTAAATAGATTTAAAATCAATTTTTTTTTTGAAAATAGCCTACTATGATCAAAAACCAAAAATGCTTTAAATTGCATTTTAAAACATATCTAGGTTTAAAAAATGATAAAGAATGCTAATAAAGATTTAAAATGGATTTTTTTTTGAAAATAGCCTTCTATGATCAAAAACCAAAAATGCTTTAAATTGCATTTTAAAACATATCTAGGTTTAAAAAATGATAAAGAATGCTAATAAAGATTTAAAATGGATTTTTTTTTTGAAAATAGCCTTCTATGATCAAAAACCGAAAATGCTTTAAATTGAATTTTAAAACATATCTTGGTATTATAAATGATAAAGAATGCTAATATAGATTTAAAATCGATTTTTTTTTTGAAAATAGCCTTCTATGATCAAAAACCAAAAATGCTTTAAATTGTATTTTAAAACATATCTAGGTATTATAAATGATAAATAATTCTAATATAGATTTAAAATCGATTTTTTTTTTTGAAAACAGCCTGCTATGATCAAAAATCAAAAATGCTTTAAATTGCATTTTAAAACATATCTAGGTATTATAAATGATAAAAAATGCTAATATAGATTTAAAATCGATTTTTTTTTGAAAATAGCCTACTATGATCGAAACCAAAAATGCTTTAAATTGTATTTTAAAACATATCTAGGTATTATAAATGATAAAGAATGCTAATATAGATTTAAAATAGATTTTTTTTTTCATATTCACACAAAATTTTCAATTTTTGTGAATATGCTTTTAAGAAAATTTTCTTTATTCTGTTAAATGTGCTTTTATTTATGATCGATTCTCTAAGGAATTATTCACCTATTTACCATCATAATACAGTTGATAATTTTTTCCATTTTTTTCTTATTAAATTGTGTTAAATTATTGTTTATTTGTTAGCTAATGGCGGCTTTGAAGTAACACTTGAGGATGAGGTTACGGCTCTAATGCAGCAAGTGGCTGATTTAAAGCTTCAAAATGAAACATTGGGAGTTCAATTAGCCCAATGTGCGCAGCTTCTGCCTCAAATGTCTGATAATGATCCAGTTGGAAGAAAGCCAGCGACGTTAATCTTCGCAAATGAAAAATTTAAATTCGAAAAATAATTGGTAAGGCTAATGAAATTTTTTTTATTTTTTGACTTTATTATTTATTAATTTTTTAATCTATTTACAGCGGACTAATGCGCAACCTGAGGAAATAAGAGAAAAATTAAAGTTAGTATTGACTGAATTTGAAGAGGCAAAGAATTCGGAAGTGGAAGTCCGAAGAGGAAAATCACTGTTATATGCTTTGGCGAAAGACGGCTATAATGAATATTGCGGACAGAAAGCTAGATTTCTCGATGGCCTTGACGCAGTTGGGAGTGCTGAATTTATAGAAATTTAATTTTTAAAAAAAATACAGATTTAAAATCAATTTGTCCGTTAATTTTAACCAATATTTTTATTTGGGACGTAGGCACTCAACATTTTCACTTATTAAATATTTACTCGTTATTTTAACATATTCTTTGTATGTTTATTTAAAACAACAGTAAGTTCAGTTTAATAATTCTTAGTTTTAATCAGTTTTAATATAAAGAGAAACCAAAGATAATTAATTTAATCAAAAGCTTCTTATTTTAGATCATGGACAAACTAATTTCACTTCCGGATGAAATATTAGTAAAATGCTGCGATCTACTATCATTTAAAGATTTACTTAATTTATCACTCATTTCAAAAGACTGGTTTCATTTCATTGGTAACACAAACGAAAGTTTAAATAGAATAATATTGGTTTATTCTGAATGGAATAGAGACGCAATTTTAAATTCTTTGAACATTAGACCGTATAACCATGCAAGAATTGAATTGAGATCCTCATTAGATGATGAGAGCATGCGAAATTTGAAATATTTTATCGATAGTTTATCATGCAATTAAGTGGTGAAATGGCATCAGTGGCCTAAATGGTAGAGCGTTGGCCTTCTGTGCCAAAGGTCCTGGGTTCAATCCCAGGCCATGTCTAATTTTCGAAGCTTTTTCCATTTCACCGTTCTAGTTACGAAGCTCGGTTCGTGTGTTGGGTGTAGTTTTGAGGTCTTTGGCACAGAATATGCCTCCTTTGCTAGGTATACAAGGATATACTAGCATCTGGATGACTTCCTTACGGCATCTTGCGCACACGAATTGTGACTAGGTACATTGCAGGGTACATCAGGTCTTATGACGTACTCGTGTCTTTACAATGTGCAGAGCTTGCAAGTGGTTCGGATCCCACTATAAACTGTAGGTCTAAAGGGTGTGGTACAATAGATTCTGTTCTAATTTGAATCGCAGTGCCTCCAGCTGAAAGGCTGGGCCCTTCACACATTATTATTATTATTATTATTATTATCATGCAATTTGACCAGCATTGCAACAACCATAGATATACCGTTCATATTAAGTTTACCAAAATTAAAGAGACTTAATTTCTATTGCTTGGATGAACTTCATAAAGGAAGCTTTCATTTTGAAAAGTGTGGGCTTCTCAGCAAGTCAACATCATTAGATGAACTCAGTATCGGTGATTCGTGTGATTTAGTTTTATCACACATTGATGAATTTCTACAAAACTTAAAATTTCTGAAGAATTTAAGCGTACACAACACTTCATTTTTGAACGAATATACAGCCAACAGATATCAATTCTCTTTATTATGTTTCTCTTTTACTGCACACACTGCTGTGCCAATGTATTTACAATTTTTTTTAAATGACCATCGAAAGAGTATCGAAAAACTTCAATATGGACCTGTTTTAAGTTATCATGAGTTGAGAACACTTTTATCATTCCCAAACCTCAGTGAACTAAAATTGTTGCGAATTTCGTTTGAGGCTAAAGAGCATCAAAATTATCCAGTTAACTGCTCAATATCCTCCCTAGAAATTGAAGGTCATTATAAGAATGCTGATGATTTAAATGTCGTGATAAATAATTTACTTTATGTTCTTAAGCATTTAAAATTTCTTACACTTTCACATTTCGATGGCAACATTCTTGAATCTGTCTTCACTAGCAAATCGTTGCGAAAAATTAAATATTCCTCAATTCATAATGTATCTACGCACCAAAAGATAAGGATGATGATGAGCAGAAGGATACTTTTTTTATGCAATCAATTTTAACGCGATTTGTTTTTTAATACTAGTAAAGTTCAATATCATGTTCACACAATTTATGTTTAAGATTAACGATAATCAATTAATAATTCAAAAAAATAAAATATTTCATGTTTTTAAAAATATAATAAAAAAAATAATTCATCAGAGAAGATCTTTCAATATTTTCTGAACAATACATAGAGAGTTCTATAGGATTGTGTGAATATTCCCATGAAGCCTGATCGGCTTCATTACTAGTTTTTTTTTTTGAAAATAGCCTACTATGATCGAAACCAAAAATGCTTTAAATTGCATTTTAAAACATATCTAGGAATTATAAATAATGAAGAATGCTAATATAGATTTTAAATCGATTTGTTATTTTGAAAATAGCCTACTATGATCGAAACCAAAAATGCTTTAAATTGCATTTTAAAACATATCTAGGAATTATAAATAATGAAGAATGCTAATATAGATTTAAAATCGATTTTTTTTTGAAAATAGCCTTCAATGATCAAAAACCAAAAATGCTTTAAATTGCATTTTAAAACATATCTAGGTATTATAAATGATAAATAATGCTAATATAGATTTAAATTTGATTTTATTTTTTGAAAATAGCCTTCAATGATCAAAAACCAAAAATGCTTTAAATTGCATTTTAAAACATATCTTGGTATTATAAAATATAAAAAATGCTAATATATATTTAAAATCGATTTGTTTTTTTGAAAATAGCCTACTATGATCAAAACCAAAAATGCTTTAAATTGCATTTTAAAACATATCTAGGTATTATAAATGATAAAGAATGCTAATATAGATTTAAAATCGATTTGTTTTTTTGAAAATAGCCTACTATGATCAAAACCAAAAATGCTTTAAATTGCATTTTAAAACATATCTAGGTATTATAAATGATAAAGAATGCTATATAGATTTAAAATCAATTTTTTTTATAAAGCCTTCTATGATCAAAAACCAAAAATGCTTTAAATTGCATTTTAAAACATATCTAGGTATTATAAATGATAAATAATGCTATTATAGATTTAAAATCGATTTTATTATTTTTTTTTGAAAATAGCCTTCTATGATCTAAAACCAAAAATGCTTTAAATTGCATTTTAAAACATATCTAGGTTTAAAAAATGATAAAGAATGCTAATATAGATTAAAAATGGATTTTTTTTTTAAAACAGCCTACTATGATCAAAAACCAAAAATGCTTTAAATTGCATTTTAAAACATATCTAGGTATTATAAATGATAAAGAATTCTAAATAGATTTAAAATAGATTTTTTTTTTCATATTCACACAAAATTTTCAATTTTTGTGAATATGCTTTTAAGAAAATTTTCTTTATTCTGTTAAATGTGCTTTTATTTATGATCGATTCTCTAAGGAATTATTCACCTATTTACCATCATAATACAGTTGATAATTTTTTCCATTTTTTTCTTATTAAATTGTGTTAAATTATTGTTTATTTGTTAGCTAATGGCGGCTTTGAAGTAACACTTGAGGATGAGGTTACGGCTCTAATGCAGCAAGTGGCTGATTTAAAGCTTCAAAATGAAACATTGGGAGTTCAATTAGCCCAATGTGCGCAGCTTCTGCCTCAAATGTCTGATAATGATCCAGTTGGAAGAAAGCCAGCGACGTTAATCTTCGCAAATGAAAAATTTAAATTCGAAAAATAATTGGTAAGGCTAATGAAATTTTTTTTATTTTTTGACTTTATTATTTATTAATTTTTTAATCTATTTACAGCGGACTAATGCGCAACCTGAGGAAATAAGAGAAAAATTAAAGTTAGTATTGACTGAATTTGAAGAGGCAAAGAATTCGGAAGTGGAAGTCCGAAGAGGAAAATCACTGTTATATGCTTTGGCGAAAGACGGCTATAATGAATATTGCGGACAGAAAGCTAGATTTCTCGATGGCCTTGACGCAGTTGGGAGTGCTGAATTTATAGAAATTTAATTTTTAAAAAAAATACAGATTTAAAATCAATTTGTCCGTTAATTTTAACCAATATTTTTATTTGGGACGTAGGCACTCAACATTTTCACTTATTAAATATTTACTCGTTATTTTAACATATTCTTTGTATGTTTATTTAAAACAACAGTAAGTTCAGTTTAATAATTCTTAGTTTTAATCAGTTTTAATATAAAGAGAAACCAAAGATAATTAATTTAATCAAAAGCTTCTTATTTTAGATCATGGACAAACTAATTTCACTTCCGGATGAAATATTAGTAAAATGCTGCGATCTACTATCATTTAAAGATTTACTTAATTTATCACTCATTTCAAAAGACTGGTTTCATTTCATTGGTAACACAAACGAAAGTTTAAATAGAATAATATTGGTTTATTCTGAATGGAATAGAGACGCAATTTTAAATTCTTTGAACATTAGACCGTATAACCATGCAAGAATTGAATTGAGATCCTCATTAGATGATGAGAGCATGCGAAATTTGAAATATTTTATCGATAGTTTATCATGCAATTAAGTGGTGAAATGGCATCAGTGGCCTAAATGGTAGAGCGTTGGCCTTCTGTGCCAAAGGTCCTGGGTTCAATCCCAGGCCATGTCTAATTTTCGAAGCTTTTTCCATTTCACCGTTCTAGTTACGAAGCTCGGTTCGTGTGTTGGGTGTAGTTTTGAGGTCTTTGGCACAGAATATGCCTCCTTTGCTAGGTATACAAGGATATACTAGCATCTGGATGACTTCCTTACGGCATCTTGCGCACACGAATTGTGACTAGGTACATTGCAGGGTACATCAGGTCTTATGACGTACTCGTGTCTTTACAATGTGCAGAGCTTGCAAGTGGTTCGGATCCCACTATAAACTGTAGGTCTAAAGGGTGTGGTACAATAGATTCTGTTCTAATTTGAATCGCAGTGCCTCCAGCTGAAAGGCTGGGCCCTTCACACATTATTATTATTATTATTATTATTATCATGCAATTTGACCAGCATTGCAACAACCATAGATATACCGTTCATATTAAGTTTACCAAAATTAAAGAGACTTAATTTCTATTGCTTGGATGAACTTCATAAAGGAAGCTTTCATTTTGAAAAGTGTGGGCTTCTCAGCAAGTCAACATCATTAGATGAACTCAGTATCGGTGATTCGTGTGATTTAGTTTTATCACACATTGATGAATTTCTACAAAACTTAAAATTTCTGAAGAATTTAAGCGTACACAACACTTCATTTTTGAACGAATATACAGCCAACAGATATCAATTCTCTTTATTATGTTTCTCTTTTACTGCACACACTGCTGTGCCAATGTATTTACAATTTTTTTTAAATGACCATCGAAAGAGTATCGAAAAACTTCAATATGGACCTGTTTTAAGTTATCATGAGTTGAGAACACTTTTATCATTCCCAAACCTCAGTGAACTAAAATTGTTGCGAATTTCGTTTGAGGCTAAAGAGCATCAAAATTATCCAGTTAACTGCTCAATATCCTCCCTAGAAATTGAAGGTCATTATAAGAATGCTGATGATTTAAATGTCGTGATAAATAATTTACTTTATGTTCTTAAGCATTTAAAATTTCTTACACTTTCACATTTCGATGGCAACATTCTTGAATCTGTCTTCACTAGCAAATCGTTGCGAAAAATTAAATATTCCTCAATTCATAATGTATCTACGCACCAAAAGATAAGGATGATGATGAGCAGAAGGATACTTTTTTTATGCAATCAATTTTAACGCGATTTGTTTTTTAATACTAGTAAAGTTCAATATCATGTTCACACAATTTATGTTTAAGATTAACGATAATCAATTAATAATTCAAAAAAATAAAATATTTCATGTTTTTAAAAATATAATAAAAAAAATAATTCATCAGAGAAGATCTTTCAATATTTTCTGAACAATACATAGAGAGTTCTATAGGATTGTGTGAATATTCCCATGAAGCCTGATCGGCTTCATTACTAGTTTTTTTTTTTGAAAATAGCCTACTATGATCGAAACCAAAAATGCTTTAAATTGCATTTTAAAACATATCTAGGAATTATAAATAATGAAGAATGCTAATATAGATTTTAAATCGATTTGTTATTTTGAAAATAGCCTACTATGATCGAAACCAAAAATGCTTTAAATTGCATTTTAAAACATATCTAGGAATTATAAATAATGAAGAATGCTAATATAGATTTAAAATCGATTTTTTTTTGAAAATAGCCTTCAATGATCAAAAACCAAAAATGCTTTAAATTGCATTTTAAAACATATCTAGGTATTATAAATGATAAATAATGCTAATATAGATTTAAATTTGATTTTATTTTTTGAAAATAGCCTTCAATGATCAAAAACCAAAAATGCTTTAAATTGCATTTTAAAACATATCTTGGTATTATAAAATATAAAAAATGCTAATATATATTTAAAATCGATTTGTTTTTTTGAAAATAGCCTACTATGATCAAAACCAAAAATGCTTTAAATTGCATTTTAAAACATATCTAGGTATTATAAATGATAAAGAATGCTAATATAGATTTAAAATCGATTTGTTTTTTTGAAAATAGCCTACTATGATCAAAACCAAAAATGCTTTAAATTGCATTTTAAAACATATCTAGGTATTATAAATGATAAAGAATGCTATATAGATTTAAAATCAATTTTTTTTATAAAGCCTTCTATGATCAAAAACCAAAAATGCTTTAAATTGCATTTTAAAACATATCTAGGTATTATAAATGATAAATAATGCTAATATAGATTTAAAATCGATTTTATTTTTTTTTTGAAAATAGCCTTCTATGATCTAAAACCAAAAATGCTTTAAATTGCATTTTAAAACATATCTAGGTTTAAAAAATGATAAAGAATGCTAATATAGATTTAAAATGGATTTTTTTTTTTAAAACAGCCTACTATGATCAAAAACCAAAAATGCTTTAAATTGCATTTTAAAACATATCTAGGTATTATAAATGATAAAGAATTCTAAATAGATTTAAAATCAATTTTTTTTTTGAAAATAGCCTACTATGATCAAAAACCAAAAATGCTTTAAATTGCATTTTAAAACATATCTAGGTTTAAAAAATGATAAAGAATGCTAATAAAGATTTAAAATGGATTTTTTTTTGAAAATAGCCTTCTATGATCAAAAACCAAAAATGCTTTAAATTGCATTTTAAAACATATCTAGGTTTAAAAAATGATAAAGAATGCTAATAAAGATTTAAAATGGATTTTTTTTTTGAAAATAGCCTTCTATGATCAAAAACCAAGAATGCTTTAAATTGCATTTTAAAACATATCTTGGTATTATAAATGATTAATAATGCTAATATAGATTTAAAATCGATTTTTTTTTTGAAAATAGCCTTCTATGATCAAAAACCAAAAATGCTTTAAATTGCATTTTAAAACATATCTAGGTATTATAAATGATAAATAATTCTAATATAGATTTAAAATCGATTTTTTTTTTGAAAATAGCCTGCTATGATCAAAAACCAAAAATGCTTTAAATTGCATTTTAAAACATATCTAGGTATTATAAATGATAAAAAATGCTAATATAGATTTAAAATCGATTTTTTTTTGAAAATAGCCTACTATGATCGAAACCAAAAATGCTTTAAATTGTATTTTAAAACATATCTAGGTATTATAAATGATAAAGAATGCTAATATAGATTTAAAATAGATTTTTTTTTTCATATTCACACAAAATTTTCAATTTTTGTGAATATGCTTTTAAGAAAATTTTCTTTATTCTGTTAAATGTGCTTTTATTTATGATCGATTCTCTAAGGAATTATTCACCTATTTACCATCATAATACAGTTGATAATTTTTTCCATTTTTTTCTTATTAAATTGTGTTAAATTATTGTTTATTTGTTAGCTAATGGCGGCTTTGAAGTAACACTTGAGGATGAGGTTACGGCTCTAATGCAGCAAGTGGCTGATTTAAAGCTTCAAAATGAAACATTGGGAGTTCAATTAGCCCAATGTGCGCAGCTTCTGCCTCAAATGTCTGATAATGATCCAGTTGGAAGAAAGCCAGCGACGTTAATCTTCGCAAATGAAAAATTTAAATTCGAAAAATAATTGGTAAGGCTAATGAAATTTTTTTTATTTTTTGACTTTATTATTTATTAATTTTTTAATCTATTTACAGCGGACTAATGCGCAACCTGAGGAAATAAGAGAAAAATTAAAGTTAGTATTGACTGAATTTGAAGAGGCAAAGAATTCGGAAGTGGAAGTCCGAAGAGGAAAATCACTGTTATATGCTTTGGCGAAAGACGGCTATAATGAATATTGCGGACAGAAAGCTAGATTTCTCGATGGCCTTGACGCAGTTGGGAGTGCTGAATTTATAGAAATTTAATTTTTAAAAAAAATACAGATTTAAAATCAATTTGTCCGTTAATTTTAACCAATATTTTTATTTGGGACGTAGGCACTCAACATTTTCACTTATTAAATATTTACTCGTTATTTTAACATATTCTTTGTATGTTTATTTAAAACAACAGTAAGTTCAGTTTAATAATTCTTAGTTTTAATCAGTTTTAATATAAAGAGAAAGCAAAGATAATTAATTTAATCAAAAACTTCTTATTTTAGATCATGGACAAACTAATTTCACTTCCGGATGAAATATTAGTAAAATGCTGCGATCTACTATCATTTAAAGATTTACTTAATTTATCACTCATTTCAAAAGACTGGTTTCATTTCATTGGTAACACAAACGAAAGTTTAAATAGAATAATATTGGTTTATTCTGAATGGAATAGAGACGCAATTTTAAATTCTTTGAACATTAGACCGTATAACCATGCAAGAATTGAATTGAGATCCTCATTAGATGATGAGAGCATGCGAAATTTGAAATATTTTATCGATAGTTTATCATGCAATTAAGTGGTGAAATGGCATCAGTGGCCTAAATGGTAGAGCGTTGGCCTTCTGTGCCAAAGGTCCTGGGTTCAATCCCAGGCCATGTCTAATTTTCGAAGCTTTTTCCATTTCACCGTTCTAGTTACGAAGCTCGGTTCGTGTGTTGGGTGTAGTTTTGAGGTCTTTGGCACAGAATATGCCTCCTTTGCTAGGTATACAAGGATATACTAGCATCTGGATGACTTCCTTACGGCATCTTGCGCACACGAATTGTGACTAGGTACATTGCAGGGTACATCAGGTCTTATGACGTACTCGTGTCTTTACAATGTGCAGAGCTTGCAAGTGGTTCGGATCCCACTATAAACTGTAGGTCTAAAGGGTGTGGTACAATAGATTCTGTTCTAATTTGAATCGCAGTGCCTCCAGCTGAAAGGCTGGGCCCTTCACACATTATTATTATTATTATTATTATTATCATGCAATTTGACCAGCATTGCAACAACCATAGATATACCGTTCATATTAAGTTTACCAAAATTAAAGAGACTTAATTTCTATTGCTTGGATGAACTTCATAAAGGAAGCTTTCATTTTGAAAAGTGTGGGCTTCTCAGCAAGTCAACATCATTAGATGAACTCAGTATCGGTGATTCGTGTGATTTAGTTTTATCACACATTGATGAATTTCTACAAAACTTAAAATTTCTGAAGAATTTAAGCGTACACAACACTTCATTTTTGAACGAATATACAGCCAACAGATATCAATTCTCTTTATTATGTTTCTCTTTTACTGCACACACTGCTGTGCCAATGTATTTACAATTTTTTTTAAATGACCATCGAAAGAGTATCGAAAAACTTCAATATGGACCTGTTTTAAGTTATCATGAGTTGAGAACACTTTTATCATTCCCAAACCTCAGTGAACTAAAATTGTTGCGAATTTCGTTTGAGGCTAAAGAGCATCAAAATTATCCAGTTAACTGCTCAATATCCTCCCTAGAAATTGAAGGTCATTATAAGAATGCTGATGATTTAAATGTCGTGATAAATAATTTACTTTATGTTCTTAAGCATTTAAAATTTCTTACACTTTCACATTTCGATGGCAACATTCTTGAATCTGTCTTCACTAGCAAATCGTTGCGAAAAATTAAATATTCCTCAATTCATAATGTATCTACGCACCAAAAGATAAGGATGATGATGAGCAGAAGGATACTTTTTTTATGCAATCAATTTTAACGCGATTTGTTTTTTAATACTAGTAAAGTTCAATATCATGTTCACACAATTTATGTTTAAGATTAACGATAATCAATTAATAATTCAAAAAAATAAAATATTTCATGTTTTTAAAAATATAATAAAAAAAATAATTCATCAGAGAAGATCTTTCAATATTTTCTGAACAATACATAGAGAGTTCTATAGGATTGTGTGAATATTCCCATGAAGCCTGATCGGCTTCATTACTAGTTTTTTTTTTTGAAAATAGCCTACTATGATCGAAACCAAAAATGCTTTAAATTGCATTTTAAAACATATCTAGGAATTATAAATAATGAAGAATGCTAATATAGATTTTAAATCGATTTGTTATTTTGAAAATAGCCTACTATGATCGAAACCAAAAATGCTTTAAATTGCATTTTAAAACATATCTAGGAATTATAAATAATGAAGAATGCTAATATAGATTTAAAATCGATTTTTTTTTGAAAATAGCCTTCAATGATCAAAAACCAAAAATGCTTTAAATTGCATTTTAAAACATATCTAGGTATTATAAATGATAAATAATGCTAATATAGATTTAAATTTGATTTTATTTTTTGAAAATAGCCTTCAATGATCAAAAACCAAAAATGCTTTAAATTGCATTTTAAAACATATCTAGGTATTATAAACGATAAAAAATGCTAATATAGATTTAAAATCGATTTTTTTTTGAAAATAGCCTACTATGATCAAAAACCAAAAATGCTATAAATTGCATTTTAAAACATATCTAGGTATTATAAATGATAAATAATTCTAATATAGATTTAAAATCGATTTTTTTTTTTGAAAATAGCCTGCTATGATCAAAAATCAAAAATGCTTTAAATTGCATTTTAAAACATATCTAGGTATTATAAATGATAAAAAATGCTAATATAGATTTAAAATCGATTTTTTTTTGAAAATAGCCTTCTATGATCAAAAACCAAAAATGCTTTAAATTGCATTTTAAAACATATCTAGGTATTATAAATGATAAATAATTCTAATATAGATTTAAAATCGATTTTTTTTTTGAAAACAGCCTGCTATGATCAAAAACCAAAAATGCTTTAAATTGCATTTTAAAACATATCTAGGTATTATAAATGATAAAAAATGCTAATATAGATTTAAAATCGATTTTTTTTTGAAAATAGCCTACTATGATCGAAACCAAAAATGCTTTAAATTGTATTTTAAAACATATCTAGGTATTATAAATGATAAAGAATGCTAATATAGATTTAAAATAGATTTTTTTTTTCATATTCACACAAAATTTTCAATTTTTGTGAATATGCTTTTAAGAAAATTTTCTTTATTCTGTTAAATGTGCTTTTATTTATGATCGATTCTCTAAGGAATTATTCACCTATTTACCATCATAATACAGTTGATAATTTTTTCCATTTTTTTCTTATTAAATTGTGTTAAATTATTGTTTATTTGTTAGCTAATGGCGGCTTTGAAGTAACACTTGAGGATGAGGTTACGGCTCTAATGCAGCAAGTGGCTGATTTAAAGCTTCAAAATGAAACATTGGGAGTTCAATTAGCCCAATGTGCGCAGCTTCTGCCTCAAATGTCTGATAATGATCCAGTTGGAAGAAAGCCAGCGACGTTAATCTTCGCAAATGAAAAATTTAAATTCGAAAAATAATTGGTAAGGCTAATGAAATTTTTTTTATTTTTTGACTTTATTATTTATTAATTTTTTAATCTATTTACAGCGGACTAATGCGCAACCTGAGGAAATAAGAGAAAAATTAAAGTTAGTATTGACTGAATTTGAAGAGGCAAAGAATTCGGAAGTGGAAGTCCGAAGAGGAAAATCACTGTTATATGCTTTGGCGAAAGACGGCTATAATGAATATTGCGGACAGAAAGCTAGATTTCTCGATGGCCTTGACGCAGTTGGGAGTGCTGAATTTATAGAAATTTAATTTTTAAAAAAAATACAGATTTAAAATCAATTTGTCCGTTAATTTTAACCAATATTTTTATTTGGGACGTAGGCACTCAACATTTTCACTTATTAAATATTTACTCGTTATTTTAACATATTCTTTGTATGTTTATTTAAAACAACAGTAAGTTCAGTTTAATAATTCTTAGTTTTAATCAGTTTTAATATAAAGAGAAAGCAAAGATAATTAATTTAATCAAAAACTTCTTATTTTAGATCATGGACAAACTAATTTCACTTCCGGATGAAATATTAGTAAAATGCTGCGATCTACTATCATTTAAAGATTTACTTAATTTATCACTCATTTCAAAAGACTGGTTTCATTTCATTGGTAACACAAACGAAAGTTTAAATAGAATAATATTGGTTTATTCTGAATGGAATAGAGACGCAATTTTAAATTCTTTGAACATTAGACCGTATAACCATGCAAGAATTGAATTGAGATCCTCATTAGATGATGAGAGCATGCGAAATTTGAAATATTTTATCGATAGTTTATCATGCAATTAAGTGGTGAAATGGCATCAGTGGCCTAAATGGTAGAGCGTTGGCCTTCTGTGCCAAAGGTCCTGGGTTCAATCCCAGGCCATGTCTAATTTTCGAAGCTTTTTCCATTTCACCGTTCTAGTTACGAAGCTCGGTTCGTGTGTTGGGTGTAGTTTTGAGGTCTTTGGCACAGAATATGCCTCCTTTGCTAGGTATACAAGGATATACTAGCATCTGGATGACTTCCTTACGGCATCTTGCGCACACGAATTGTGACTAGGTACATTGCAGGGTACATCAGGTCTTATGACGTACTCGTGTCTTTACAATGTGCAGAGCTTGCAAGTGGTTCGGATCCCACTATAAACTGTAGGTCTAAAGGGTGTGGTACAATAGATTCTGTTCTAATTTGAATCGCAGTGCCTCCAGCTGAAAGGCTGGGCCCTTCACACATTATTATTATTATTATTATTATTATTATCATGCAATTTGACCAGCATTGCAACAACCATAGATATACCGTTCATATTAAGTTTACCAAAATTAAAGAGACTTAATTTCTATTGCTTGGATGAACTTCATAAAGGAAGCTTTCATTTTGAAAAGTGTGGGCTTCTCAGCAAGTCAACATCATTAGATGAACTCAGTATCGGTGATTCGTGTGATTTAGTTTTATCACACATTGATGAATTTCTACAAAACTTAAAATTTCTGAAGAATTTAAGCGTACACAACACTTCATTTTTGAACGAATATACAGCCAACAGATATCAATTCTCTTTATTATGTTTCTCTTTTACTGCACACACTGCTGTGCCAATGTATTTACAATTTTTTTTAAATGACCATCGAAAGAGTATCGAAAAACTTCAATATGGACCTGTTTTAAGTTATCATGAGTTGAGAACACTTTTATCATTCCCAAACCTCAGTGAACTAAAATTGTTGCGAATTTCGTTTGAGGCTAAAGAGCATCAAAATTATCCAGTTAACTGCTCAATATCCTCCCTAGAAATTGAAGGTCATTATAAGAATGCTGATGATTTAAATGTCGTGATAAATAATTTACTTTATGTTCTTAAGCATTTAAAATTTCTTACACTTTCACATTTCGATGGCAACATTCTTGAATCTGTCTTCACTAGCAAATCGTTGCGAAAAATTAAATATTCCTCAATTCATAATGTATCTACGCACCAAAAGATAAGGATGATGATGAGCAGAAGGATACTTTTTTTATGCAATCAATTTTAACGCGATTTGTTTTTTAATACTAGTAAAGTTCAATATCATGTTCACACAATTTATGTTTAAGATTAACGATAATCAATTAATAATTCAAAAAAATAAAATATTTCATGTTTTTAAAAATATAATAAAAAAAATAATTCATCAGAGAAGATCTTTCAATATTTTCTGAACAATACATAGAGAGTTCTATAGGATTGTGTGAATATTCCCATGAAGCCTGATCGGCTTCATTACTAGTTTTTTTTTTTGAAAATAGCCTACTATGATCGAAACCAAAAATGCTTTAAATTGCATTTTAAAACATATCTAGGAATTATAAATAATGAAGAATGCTAATATAGATTTTAAATCGATTTGTTATTTTGAAAATAGCCTACTATGATCGAAACCAAAAATGCTTTAAATTGCATTTTAAAACATATCTAGGAATTATAAATAATGAAGAATGCTAATATAGATTTAAAATCGATTTTTTTTTGAAAATAGCCTTCAATGATCAAAAACCAAAAATGCTTTAAATTGCATTTTAAAACATATCTAGGTATTATAAATGATAAATAATGCTAATATAGATTTAAATTTGATTTTATTTTTTGAAAATAGCCTTCAATGATCAAAAACCAAAAATGCTTTAAATTGCATTTTAAAACATATCTTGGTATTATAAAATATAAAAAATGCTAATATATATTTAAAATCGATTTGTTTTTTTGAAAATAGCCTACTATGATCAAAACCAAAAATGCTTTAAATTGCATTTTAAAACATATCTAGGTATTATAAATGATAAAGAATGCTAATATAGATTTAAAATCGATTTTTTTTTTTGAAAATAGCCCTCATCGCGAGTATATCATGCAAATTTCTATGAGCTAATTTTCGATGCCATGTACACAGCATCTATCCACTCTGTCATTAACTAAACATGATCTTTCGACTTCAGCTCTTACAAAATACATATTTGCTTTATTACAGAGCTATGAGTCGAACATCTCAGATCCTTTTCTTGATGCAGACTTGATAAAATTGCACTCATAATCATGGTTTCTTCAAGCTGATCACCACAATTTCCAACAATTTTTGGAAATGTTTCTGCATGTCACCACTAAATGGATGAATTCCATGCTTCTTTACCGTCTTTAGTATCCGAAACATGTACCAGTTGATCATTATCAACCATCAAAGCAATATGCGCCAATGCTTTCAAGCTTTGATCTTCCTTGATCAAAATCATCTTTTTTCGAAGTACCCATCCACGATAACTTAGTTCAATCGTTCATACATGACGTATCATTTTTCTTTAAACTTTTTTGCGTTAAGGGCCATAACCTCTTGGATAATTAAAATAATGGATTCTTTATTTTAATCCTTGCAGAATAGCAAAATGAAATTTTAATTCAAATAATCATTTTTCTCGATTACAATATTTACAATGATAACTATTAGATTTCTACGATCAATATATATATATATATATTGAACTTAATTATTCAATAGAAATACAGGAAGAGCGCTAGTTAAGAAAGTCAGAAAAGATGAAAAAAAAAGTATTTTGAGTAAAATTGGACAAAAATATGAAATTTTTTCACTTTTTTAAGATTGCAAAAATACTTTAATAAGATTTTAAATTGTTTTTTTTTTGCAGAACGTGTTATAACAGTTTCCTTTACTTGTTAGATAAGTATTTTCGGACCTTTTGTTTAAGGGATCATTATAGTCATTATTGTCTTACGTTAGATCAGCTGATTTTGGACTTTTTCTCTAAGGGATCATTAAAGTCTTCGGTTCTTAAAAATAAAAATTATATTCGATGTTTATTTCTTCCAAATACTCAGTCGTTTTGCATCTCAAAACACCGAATAAATCAAATGAAATGCAAAAGAAAGTAAAATCCGTAAATGAAATCAAAAATTAAGAGACAAAAGGCAAATTGAATGCCTGAAACCTTAAAAAAACAAAAAGCAACAAAATGTATAGAAACTTTATACATACTTAAATTTAAATGTAAATAAATAAAAAGTTTAATTTAAAAAATAAAAAAAAAATCTTCCAAATACTTTCTCCGTTTAAAAATAAATTAAAATTCATAAAAGTTTTAAGTATTTTTCAATTCATAAAACACAAAAAATCTTAAAGAAATAAAAAAATGTCATATATTGAACCCCCCCCCCCCCCCTTAAAGTACACTTCAGCCTTTACCTTTATTTAAACACTATTGTTTTTGTTCAGATTGAAAAATCTGAATTTTTTAGAATTTTGAGTGGAAACGAAGGAGAATGAAGAATGACTAAAGTTATTCGCAGTATAAAAGTTTGTACCTGCATACCCTCGTCATAAATAAATAAAAGAGTTTGGAAATATTTAAAAAGAAGTTTCAAATCAATATTTTTATTTTCTTAATTTATTTTACTACAAGTATAAAAACATTTTTTTTCTCTTCCATTCACCTAAAAAAAGATTTTCATTATGTTCTTTTGAATATATATTTACTAGTTAAGAGCTTCTTCTTTTCATTAATTTTTGTGGTAATAATTATGAAAAATGCATCTAAAATAAAGTATTATTATTCTTCGCTTTAAAACTCTACTTTTTTGTTAATTTTACTTTTTAATTGAATTTTAAAGAAGAAAATGATTACATCTCTAAATAATAAACTTCTTCAAACAATCAAAGATATTATATCATAATCTTTTTTTTATTATTATTTCGTCTTTATCGATACATTTAATTATGTCTTTTTTTCAAAAATGACAACTATGTTTGCAATTAAATCTTATGCGTTCATTTAATTTAATCGATTTAAAAGTTTGTCTAGAAAATTCATGATTTTTTTCTTTTTTTAAATTTTGTTTGTATGTTAGGTATGATATAAATTGAGCTAAAGGAATAAATATAGAATTTTTTTATATTATTAGTATTTTCCAAATTCAGTATCAATATTATATTGAATTAAAATAAAAACATACCGTAACAAAGAAAATAATTTTACATTTAAAAACTAAATTTATGTATATGAGACAAATTCATCAACAATTAAGCATCGATATTAATTAATATCTTCATTAAAAAGTTCAATTGGAAATTTTTTGGTATTTAATTTATAGATAATCGGCCGCAGTAAAATCATGCGTTTGTATTATCTGTTGTCAGGATAAACAGTTACAAAATCAATTTTTGGTTACATAATTTAATCTCTCATTACTCTTATTTTCAATATAACTATGTAGAATATTTCTTAAATAATTTTGTAAATGCTACTAAATTTCTTTATTATTAAATATAATTGTTGCATCTAATTCTCCTTTAATTTATGTCTTACTTTGCACTTATTTGCTTACTCAATCTACAATAAATCGACTAAGATGATATCAAACAAGGAAACAATTGGCAAAAAAAAATTTATTTGTTTCTAAAAGTAAAATAATTAATTTTAAAGACGTAAGCTCCCTAATGTCATAATTTTTATAAAGAAAACCGTTCCGAAAAAGCTAGAATTTTTTGCAAACAGTAATTAATTTTTTTTTTTAAATTTGAAACTAAAGGATAATCATTATCATAATATATGTATGTGATATATATAATTTTTTAATATTCTAATTTAAAATTGCTTTTGAATATTAAACTAATTCCTTTTTAATGATACTCAAATAATCTTCATTCGTGTGTTTTGTTTTTATTTTATTTATTTTTTTCGACAAAAACGCATCTTAAAGATTATATTTATTTTTCAATTTTTATCATAGCTCGAATTTATTTAAATTTATTTTAATTCTATTATCCGAATATTTTTTTTTATCTATTTGAAATTAAATGGCAATACCATCAAATATATATTTGTGTGGCAAACTCCAGAAAACTCAAGAATTGTTTATATTTTTTTCAAAACATATTTTAAGTTCCACTTTAATCAAAACTTTATAGATTAAAGTATGCTTGGAATGGGAAACTAATACAAACCTCCCTTGAGTAAACTGGTGATTTTCATCATTTTTGATAGGTTTTAAAAATTATTTCAAAATCCTACGATTAAGAAAAAGTTCGAAAATAGTACATGACTTTTATCATATTCATTTAGACTTATATAAATTTAAGAACCTTTTATAAATATACTTTATATGACTTCGAAAGCAATAATTTAAATGGACACATATCGATGTGTTTCTTTGATATTTGTATGTTTTTTAAGGAATTCTTTGAATAACTGACAATGCATGTATGTTTTCAAAGAGTAACAGTATATAGCGAATGTAAGACTTCTTTCCATCGTTTCTTTAAGTTTTTTGAACTTAATATAGTATAAATATATTGTTGAAATTTTTGAATCAATAAGAAAATTTGATGCATACAATGTTCATCCAAATGTTAGTAGAGCCTTCAAAAATGTTATATCGACTATGAGATAAAGACCAGAAAAAGTTGAAGTATTGTAAACATTAAGAATGTTCTTAGTTATCATATTTTTTTAAACATTAATTTCAAATCAGGTACAATAGAATTCTACATGACTTCTTTTGGTTTTTATCTTGAAAAGTCTATGTTTTGTTCTCAAAAGATTGCATTAAAATTTCAAAAAATTCCAATTGTTGAGTTGAAAAATGTTTTTAAAAGAGAATAATTAATGTTGACTTATTTGACTCGTTCCTTATCGAATGTCACAAAAATAATAAAAGCTTTACTAAGAATTATGATTTTTTTAAAAATGCAGTACAAGGTTGATCTTCATATTTATCAAGAAATAGGCCAAAAACACCTGCACTACCAATTATATTAATTGGAAATTCATATTATACTACAAATTGGACTAAATGAAAACTGTTAAAATTTGAGTTAAAAGCAAAATTTAGATCTTCGATATTCACTGCCTTTGTTGTCTTATTGAGTGTGATGTGCTTACTTAATTGGCAATTTAAATATTAGTGTTGCCTTTGCCCGAAAATAAAAGGTTGGCATTAAATAAGAACAAATAAAACACTTTTCAACGTAAATAGAGATATTTTTGAAATACATCAAAAGCATATAGAAGTCTGACATTGAGAATATCTCATTATAGGGTTTTTTATAAAATTTCCATAAAAGTAAGTTGATTAATTTTTAGGATTGAACGTAAAAATTCACATAGAAACTTGTCAAGTAACATGAAACGAATGAACGAACTTTAAGTATATTTAATACTTTATGATTTTTTTTTTTAAAGATATTGTATAAGAGAGAAAATATGATTAAATGTATGAAGTGGGTTATGAAGTTGAAAATTGCAGATATAACAACATTAATAGGTCGCAGATTTTGTTATATAAATTTAGATTTTGGTTCTTAATCAATTGAATGTCTCTAATAATGGGTAATTATGGGGAGTATATAGTCATATAGTTTTAAAAAAATTTTTTGCACATGTACTGTCTACAATAATTTCTAATGCAATCATTGTATCTCTTAAAATTTAAGTACCTATCGAAAAAAGTTCAAAAATATTCTTTTTTTGTGTGTGTTTGTTCGTTTTTTAAAAGAAACAGTTAACATAGAAAATGGGGGATTTGCTATACTTAATGAATTAATTTAACGTCATATTTTGAATCAATACTGAAAATTGTCTTTAAAACTCCTTGATATAAAGCATAGTTTGATGATTTCTTAATCAGTTGTCATCGTATAGCTAATTAAAAATAATGGGAGTTTCAATAAAATCATTTCAATTTTTCAATTTACGAACAATGTACGAATATTGTTTGTTTCTTATCATTGAAAACTTTTCAAAATTCATTAAAAATTACAAGTTTTGACGGCATAAATGTATAAATATGAATGTAATTGTGTTGCTAGATTATTGCTGTTTTATTTTTTTGTCAATTATAGAAATTTCGAAATGGCATTCACATCATTCATTTAATTTTTTTTTTGTATATGCTTACGAGAGAAATGTATAGTTCAAAAATTTATAATAAAAATATGTCATTCCTTCTTGACAGTATTCATATCAAATGGAAATTTTAATTATTTTTTTTCATTATTTTTGTTTTGAATGATTTTTATATTAAATTTTTATGTTTTTTTTTTTTTAATAATATAGTAGAAAAAATACATCTATTTAAATTTTTGTTGTCAAAAATTTACATTTAAGATAGATATAATCAGATATAATTATACTAATATACTAACTATTCTTTCTTTTATTGATTTATTAATTTTTCTTCATTCTTTCATAGAAGGTCTATACTTTTTTAATACAAAAAGTACCTATAATTATACATTCTTACTGCGAATTTAAGACAGAAAAATAGAATTATGAGATATAAAAACGCGTGCAACTTCCATCCTTTTTTTTCACTCTAAAAACCGGGAGCGTGTCACTTAACTCTTATGTCAACTAAATAAAAACTTGGAAAACGAACAGGTTTTATGAGGGAGAAGACTGATTAATACCGCTCACAAAAATACACTTAATTCTTGGTAGCTTGATAATTTTATAAAGTTCAAAATTGAAGTTTTATTTTATTATAAAAGATAACGTTTAAAAAATTCAGGACTTTTTAATTCTTAATAAAGGCTTTTGTCTTTTTTCTTGTATTCAATGAATTCATGCTCGATCATTTAAAGAAACTATTTTACCTTATTACATCTTATATATAAATATAAGACTTTCTCCATGATTCATCCCTTAATTGTATGAAAAGAAAAATAATATTAAAATAGAAATAGAAAATAATAAAAAACTGAAAAATAACAATTTTTATTTCATTTTAAATCTGCATAATTAATTCCTTGATAATCAAAGAATTCTATTTTTGGCGATATTTTTGTGTTGTCTTAAACAGGCTACATATAAACTTACACGTACTTAAAATACACGTGTATTCGAGTAATTGATTTTACTCATCTATCTATTGTATTTATAAATAATTAATGAATTATAAAAAAAACACTGTTTTGCAAAAATATGTAAAAAATCAGTATCAAAAACCAGAAAAGTGAAAAATTTAATAAAAATATTTCGTCTTATTCTAATTAATAAAAAAGAAGGATAAAAAACAAAACAATTTATAAAGTAACTACAAATACATAAGGGATTTCATTTTGTCTTTGATCTACTTTCAAAAGACTCTTAAAAATATCACAATCAGGCAACTAGTTTTACATTTTTCATTACTATGTTGTAACAAATAAAAAAAAACATTATTAATATTATTAAATATGCAATTCAATAAAACTTGGGATATTTGTAATGCATCAATGAACAATTAGATTAGGTCAATGACCAAACGCATTTTTCATATTATATTTTCATCTTGTAAACGATCAGTAATTGTCAAAAAAAAAATTTTAAACTTGTATCTAGAGCAATAAAGATTATATATATGAGAAAAATTTAAACGCTTCGCGATAATTGTTAAAATTAAGATTTGTTTCTATGATAACTAAAGTTGGTCGATCTATGGGTGATATGTGATGTGCAAAGAATTTACAAAAAAAAAGAAATATCAAAGTGAATCTATCAGCATAATCGTTATGCTTAAAATTAAATAAAAGGTCAAAAAAAGCAATATATTCAATCAAATAGAATATTTGGTGTGAATATGAAAAAAAACATGAACAATTTTTGCTAATTTTAAAGGTACTGCGTAATTTTTAATATTAAAGGAAGGGTAGAAATTTTTACTAAATTGAAAATATAAAAAAGTCTAAGTATTAATTGATCAAGAATTAGTACACTAGCATTGATATTAGTTGCCAGTGTATTGTATGATGATTTAACGTTTTAATGGTAATCATAACTAGTAAACGTACCATTGTGCTTTAAAAGCTTAATATTTTAAACTAGTTTTATCTATTATCAACATCAAATTGAATGAATATATTTTCAATCGATTTTTTTTCTTTGTAATTAATCTGATTCTTATGTTTTACTCTCACTTTATGAATGCTTTATATAGTTATAATTTAGAAAACGTAAAATTAAGCCTAAATCAGCCAAAAAACAAGATTGTAGCATTTTTAATCATTTTGTCAAAGTCTTGTTATTTTTCACATCAAGTGAAATAATAAAAAGAGTTTTATTGTTATTACTAAAGTGTTTCTAAGTTAAATATACAAAAAATATATAAACAAAAATACAAAAAAACTCAACTAAAAAAGACGTGATTGGATTAAACAAACAGTAAAATTAATAAAGAGTTTCTATCCTTTTTTTTTGGTTTTTAAATCGACCATACATATTCGAGTTCTACATAAAAGAATTACAACGTTACTAATCCATTCTTTTCATCATATGATTTTTTTAAATATTTTTTTTTGAAGATTTCATCTAAAATATTTTTGACTAAGTGCAAAAATGTTTGAAATAAATAAAATTAACTAATTTTCTTGTTTGTTTGTATCATTTGTAGTTTACCATCATTGCGACAGTCCAAATTGAAGGACTAGATATTGGGTTTACTTATTGAGAGATTATTTCGGATATTAACACCAACGAAATGGAACGGCACGAGGGCGATCAGCTCCTTCTTTTACCAATGGCTTATGATATTCTCGTCCAGGTCTTGCATGAATCGTTGCCCAACAATGTTCACAATAATACTACGAAAGAAAAAAAAAACGTTTGCTTAATAAGCATCAAAATTAAATTGGACAATGAAAATTCACCTGTAAACATGTTACATTTGCGCAAAAGAACGGTGCAAATTTTCCACTACATCTTTGACCTTGACATTCATCACACATTTGATCATCGAGAACGTACGGCTTAACTTCAACACGCTTGTCAATATCATTGTGTTGTAATTGAACGAAACGAGCAGAAATGGCAGCAATATAGCTCTGTTGATTAGAAAAGGCAACGCGACCAGCTCCCTAAAACCATGTTGATTGAGTAAACAGTTTTAGTGAAGGTAATAAAGATTAAAGGCCTAGCTACAATTACCTTTGGATATTTTAGCTCTGGATCAGTATCAATTCCAGCATAACAAACTCCACCATATAAACGATCCATGATCATTGCTAATTCCACTATTTTTTTTATAATGAAAATAAGGCATAATTTAATGATAATAAAATGTTAATTAAAATAAAATTATTAAAACTTACACGCTTTCAAAGGACGTGGAACGCCTCCAACAAAAACTGTTTTTCGTGGATCTAATGGCATTGATCCATTCAAAACAAAATCTGCATCAGATAAACGCCATGGACGAATTTGAACAGGTTTATTCTTAATAGTAGGTGATGAGACACAAATATACAATTTGTCTTCCTCAACAATACAGTTTTCAATTAATGTCTGAACTGAGCTTTCATCCTAACGTAATGATGAGTAATTAAGAAAAATTATAATATTATTTATGTCAAAAAGTGGGTAGCTTAAATAACTCACTTGAAATAGTAAGAATGCATATCCTTTAGGTGGAAAATACGATTTCGATTCTGCCTTATGTGGCCAGTCAACAACCAATGGTCCGTATCGTCGGAAAGACGATGTAATTTCATCTTTAAAAAAATGGAATTTTAATTATTTTAAATCAAGTAACATGAAAAAAAAATCATTTGTACCTTCATCAATATCTGGAGGCAATCCTCCTACAAACACTTTCCTCGAAAATCTTTCGCCATTGTCAGATCCTTGTGATGGAGATGAACGTGCTGGAGATCCAATTTGTAAGCTATTTTCCAAGAAATTTCCACCACTTTCGCAATTTGTTTCTGTTGTATCATCGCACTGATAAAATGGTTTTCCTTTGAAATACAAATAATTATGATTAATTGTAGCAAATTTTCAGGATACCTTTAATTTTTTATTTTTTTTTTTTCATTGAAATACCCATAAATTTCTCTATATCAAAAGAATATTGGCCATCAATCATTTTGATTTCTTCTATAACACACAATTACAACAATAGACTAATAACTAATGCTTAATTATCAATATATCTATGTTAATTATATTATTTCTTAAGTTTTATACTAAAACACAAGCTTTTCTTCCAGTCAATTTGAAAGTATTGGTGCGGGGTTGGTAAGTAATGTGGAGAGAGTCACCAAATTAGGTTTATTTAAAAAAAAATTTAAACCGTTACAAAAATTGAGCTTTAGCAGTTTTAAATTAATTATTTAATAAGTTAACTGGAGCCAATTTGCTACACAACTTACCAGGTATGAACTCATGGAAATCTAATTTACCTATTTGAGAAGTTTATATGTATAAAAGAAAATGTTTGAGTATAAATCTGAATTAACTTTTTGGTCAATATTAATGTAATTAATTATGCGATGAAAATGATAAGAAAATCTTACCTTGTAATTGAGCTAAAGATTGTAAAGTTGGAGTCGAATTGAGAAATCCTATAATAAAGAAACATTAAAATATTAGAATTATTTGTAAGGATATATAATAATAATAATTTATTCTATATGTACAGTTACAATATATCTATAGAGATAACAAAACTTTTCGTCGAAAAATGTAGTTTCATAACTTAATGACTATTGCCTTTAAAAACCTCTGCTTATTTTTGCTTTCTATATTCATACCGTTTTCACATGTGAATCTATTGGTTTTTTTCAGATTGAAAAATCAGTTTTTCGCATTTTGTGAGAAAACGAAGCAAAAATAGTCACAAAATGTCCGAGAAGAAAAGCTTGTGCCTAGAATTTTACATCATTTGAAAAAAACAGATTTTAAATTAATTGCGGCATTGCTGAGAAAATCGCAAAATACGCTTTATGTAAGCAAGCAAACTAGCAAGCAAGCAAGTTAATAAGCAAGAAATCTCAGTTTTTTACATTTGATCCGTGCTGCTCTATAGAAGAGCTGTATTGTTTTTGGGCAAGGTAGGAACAACCGTTGCTTCAAAAAAAGCAAAAAACTTTCCTTTCTTACGAATTTTTCAAATTAAAAGTTCACTGTGATTTTTTTTTATTTTAAACTAGGCTTTGGATGAAAAAAATTTTTTTGAGCAAAGAACCTAGAAGGAAATACATTTTCAATTTTGGACTAGGGGCGACCCTAGTCAAAATCAATTTTGTCACTATTTTCTTCGAGGGTTTATCCAAATGGATTGAAACTTTGCAAAAATATTCAAATGCTTAAAACAAATACAAATAAAACATCCTAAAATTTTTTTTGAGCAAAGAACCAAGTAGGAAATACATTTTCAATTATGAACTTGGGACAGGTCTAGTCAAAATCTAGTTTTTCACTTTTTTTCTTCGAAGGTCTATCCAATTACAGTGAAACTTTGTGTGAGTATACTAATATTTATACAAAACAGTTTTAAATATCTAAAGCAAGAAATGTATTCTTTATGTCGTCAGACCCAAATTTTATAAATTTGGTTGTACATTCAAAAACAACGTTAAAATTTTGTCCAAAAAATGATTTTTATTAATTCAGAAATGTGTGACCTAAAGATTAGAATGTTCATACAAAGTTTTACTGTATTTGGATCAGTGTTGCAAATGTAGATGTCTACACTAGATGAAGAATGTAGATTCTTCAATAGTTTTTGTCTAGCTAAGAAACTTTCTTCATAAAGATCGATTCTACATGTAGAAAGAAAAAAACCATCTACATGTAGATTGTGTCTACATATAGAATCTGTCTACATGTAGATTCGATGTAGATGTCTATAATTCTACATTTTTTCCAGGTCTACATCAGAGAAGAATGTAGAATCGTAGACATCTACATTAAATCTACATGTAGACAGATTCTACATGTAGACACAATCTACATGTAGATGGTTTTTTTCTTTCTACATGTAGAATCGATTTTATGAAGAAATTTCTGTCTCAGAATTTATCTGATCCAGACAAATAGCCAGAATGCAACACTGATTTGGATTTATCCTCGAAGAAAAAAGTGAAAGCTAGATTTTGACTGGACCTGTCCCAAGTTCATAATTGAAAATGTATTTCCTACTTGGTTCTTTGCTCAAAAAAATTTTTGAATATTTTATTTGTATTTGTTTTAAGCACTAGAATATTTTTGAAAAGTTTCAATCCATTTGGATAAACCCTCGAAGAAAAAAGTGACAAAATTGATCTTGACTAGGGTCGCCCCTAGTCCAAAATTGAAAATGTATTTCCTACTTGGTTCTGTGCTCAAAAAAAATTTTAAGATGTTTTATTTGTATTTGTTTTAAGCACTAGAATATTTATTCAAAGTTTCAATCCATTTGGATAAACCCTCGAAGAAAAAAGTGACAAAATTGATTTTGACTAGGTTCGCCCCTAGTCCAAAATTGAAAATGTATTTCCTACTTGGTTCTTTGCTCAAAAAAGTTTTTGGATGTTTTATTTGTATTTGTTTTAAGCATTAGAATATTTTTGAAAAGTTTCAATCCATTTGGATAAACCCTCGAAGAAAAAAGTGACAAAATTGATTTTGACTAGGTTCGCCCCTAGTCCAAAATTGAAAATGTATTTCCTACTTGGTTCTTTGCTCAAAAAAATTTTAAGATGTTTTATTTGTATTTGTTTTAAGCACTAGAAGATTTTTGAAAAGTTTCAATCCATTTGGATAAACCCTCGAAGAAAAAAGTGACAAAATTGATTTTGACTAGGTTCGCCCGTAGTCCAAAATTGAAAATGTATTTCCTGCTTGGTTCTGTGCTCAAAAAAAATTTTAAGATGTTTTATTTGAATTTGTTTTAAGCATTAGAATATTTTTGAAAAGTTTCAATCCATTTGGATAAACCCTCGAAGAAAAAAGTGACAAAATTGATTTTGACTAGGGTCGCCCCTAGTCCAAAATTGAAAATGTATTTCCTACTTGGTTCTGTGCTCAAAAAAAATTTTAAGATGTTTTATTTGTATTTGTTTTAAGCACTTGAATATTTTTTCAAAGTTTCAATCCATTTGGATAAACCCTCGAAGAAAAAAGTGACAAAATTGATTTTGACTAGGTTCGCCCCTAGTCCAAAATTGAAAATGTATTTCCTACTTGGTTCTTTGCTCAAAAAAATTTTTGGATGTTTTATTTGTATTGGTTTTAAGCACTAGAATATTTATTCAAAGCTTCAATCCATTTGGATAAACCCTCGAAGAAAAAAGTGACAAAATTGATTTTGACTAGGTTCGCCCCTAGTCCAAAATTGAAAATGTATTTCCTACTTGGTTCTGTGCTCAAAAAAAATTTTAAGATGTTTTATTTGTATTTGTTTTAAGCACTAGAATATTTATTCAAAGTTTCAATCCATTTGGATAAACCCTCGAAGAAAAAAGTGACAAAATTGATTTTGACTAGGTACGCCCCTAGTCCAAAATTGAAAATGTATTTCCTACTTGGTTCTGTGCTCAAAAAAAATTTTAAGATGTTTTATTTGTATTTGTTTTAAGCACTAGAATATTTATGCAAAGTTTCAATCCATTTGGATAAACCCTCGAAGAAAAAAGTGACAAAATTGATTTTGACTAGGTTCGCCCCTAGTCCAAAATTGAAAATGTATTTCCTACTTGGTTCTGTGCTCAAAAAAAAATTTTAAGATGTTTTATTTGTATTTGTTTTAAGCACTAGAATATTTATTCAAAGTTTCAATCCATTTGGATAAACCCTCGAAGAAAAAAGTGACAAAATTGATTTTGACTAGGTTCGCCCCTAGTCCAAAATTGAAAATGTATTTCCTACTTGGTTTTGTGCTCAAAAAAAATTTTAAGATGTTTTATTTGTATTTGTTTTAAGCACTAGAATATTTATTCAAAGTTTCAATCCATTTGGATAAACCCTCGAAGAAAAAAGTGACAAAATTGATTTTGACTAGGGTCGCCCCTAGTCCAAAATTGAAAATGTATTTCCTACTTGGTTCTGTGCTCAAAAAAAAATTTAAGATGTTTTATTTGTATTTGTTTTAAGCAACAGAATATTTATTCAAAGTTTCAATCCATTTGGATAAACCCTCGAAGAAAAAAGTGACAAAATTGATTTTGACTAGGTTCGCCCCTAGTCCAAAATTGAAAATGTATTTCCTACTTGGTTCTGTGCTCAAAAAAAATTTTAAGATGTTTTATTTGTATTTGTTTTAAGCACTAGAATATTTTTGAAAAGTTTCAATCCATTTGGATAAACCCTCGAAGAAAAAAGTGACAAAATTGATTTTGACTAGGTTCGCCCCTAGTCCAAAATTGAAAATGTATTTCCTACTTGGTTCTGTGCTCAAAAAAAATTTTAAGATGTTTTATTTGTATTTGTTTTAAGCACTAGAATATTTATTCAAAGTTTCAATCCATTTGGATAAACCCTCGAAGAAAAAAGTGACAAAACTGATTTTGACTAGGTTCGCCCCTAGTCCAAAATTGAAAATGTATTTCCTAGTTGGTTCTTTGCTCAAAAAAATTTTTGGATGTTTTATTTGTATTTGTTTTAAGCATTAGAATATTTTTGAAAAGTTTCAATCCATTTGGATAAACCCTCGAAGAAAAAAGTGACAAAATTGATTTTGACTAGGTTCGCCCCTAGTCCAAAATTGAAAATGTATTTCCTACTTGGTTCTTTGCTCAAAAAAATTTTTGGATGTTTTATTTGTATTTGTTTTAAGCACTAGAAGATTTTTGAAAAGTTTCAATCCATTTGGATAAACCCTCGAAGAAAAAAGTGACAAAATTGATTTTGACTAGGGTCGCCCCTAGTCCAAAATTGAAAATGTATTTCCTACTTGGTTCTTTGCTCAAAAAAATTTTAAGATGTTTTATTTGTATTTGTTTTAAGCACTAGAAGATTTTTGAAAAGTTTCAATCCATTTGGATAAACCCTCGAAGAAAAAAGTGACAAAATTGATTTTGACTAGGGTCGCCCTTAGTCCAAAATTGAAAATGTATTTCCTACTTGGTTCTTTGCTCAAAAAAATTTTAAGATGTTTTATTTGTATTTGTTTTAAGCACTAGAAGATTTTTGAAAAGTTTCAATCCATTTGGATAAACCCTCGAAGAAAAAAGTGACAAAATTGATTTTGACTAGGGTCGCCCTTAGTCCAAAATTGAAAATGTATTTCCTACTTGGTTCTTTGCTCAAAAAAATTTTTGGATGTTTTATTTGTATTTGTTTTAAGCACTAGAAGATTTTTGAAAAGTTTCAATCCATTTGGATAAACCCTCGAAGAAAAAAGTGACAAAATTGATTTTGACTAGGGTCGCCCCTAGTAAAGTAGGAACAGCCGTTGCTTCAGAAAAAGCAAAAAACTTTCCTTTCTTACGAATTTTTCAAAACAAAAGTTGACTGTGATTTTTATAAAATTAAACTTTGGATGAAAAAATTTTTTAAAAAACTTTTTAAGAATGTTCGGTAAACTTTCAACCTTCAAACTTATGCTGAGCGAAGCTCAGTTGACTCGCTTTTAGCTTTATACCTTCAAACTTATGCTGAGCAAATCTTGGTCAATCCATAAGACTTGATGGCATGGTGTGAATATATCCGCATTGGGTTTCTACCCGATACACTAGTTTATTCACGTGTATTCTTTTTGTTCAGATTGAAAAATTAGTTTTTCGAATGTTCCCAGGGAATGGAGCAAGATGAACATGTTTAAAGATGAAAAGTTTGTGCCTGAAATTTTCTTCTGCAAAAAACAGATTCAAATTGGTTGCAGCATTACTGAGAAAATCGCAAAATACGCTTTCTGTAAGCAAGCAAACTAGCATGCAAGTTAATCATTAAGAAATCTCAAAAACGTGACATCGTAGAGACTTCTAGTTTTTTATATTTAATCCGTGCTGCTCTATAGATGAGCTGTTTTGTTTTTGGGCAAGGTAGGAACAGCTGTTGCTTGAGAAAAAGCAAAAAACCTTTCTTTCTTAAAAATTTTTAAAGTTCATTGACTGTTATTTTTATAAAATTAAACATTGGACGAAAAATAATTTAAGAAAACTTTCAAAAAATATTAAGGCATATTCATTAAGCTTTATGTCTTCAAACGCATGCTGAGCGAAGCTCAGCTGGCTCGTCAAGCTTTATATCTTCAAACATATGCATAGTATATGTCACATATGTTCTATGCAAAGTATATGTCACATATCTATACATAGTATGCTTCAACACATACATTATCTTTAATTTGAAATCCTTACTTTAGTTTCACGGAGTTTCACTTTTGATTTTAATGTCTTAAATTTAGCTACAAAAGTTTTAATTTATGTAAAACATTCAAAAATACATTGGTAATCTAATGCTATTTTTAAAGATTCCAAAAAAAAGGAATTGGAACTAAAAATAAAAATTAAGAAAAAGTCGAATTAATGAATTAGAAAAATTCAATTCTCTAGAGTTGCACTAATAAACATTTCGAAAAATAGCATTATTATATATAGATGAAAAATCTATTTGTAGTTTTTGATTTTTTAGATTAACGTGTAACATCGTTTCATTTTATCACACATCGACAATAAAGTTGATAATTTGAAACGATGAAAATTATTAAATATTTGTTAATTGAAAGTTTCCGTTTACTACACTCGCCGTACTCAAATTTGTAGAAGTATTATTTATTAAATCTCATATAATGAATAATTGGTAGTTTGTAATATAAATTGTGTATATGTCACTTTGATTTGGAGTTTCATAATAAGACCACCATTAAGCTATTATTTTTTATTTGTTTTAAATTTTAAAGCTACAAAATGAAGCATCCCTTTAGAATTACAATTACTGTTCGAGTCAGTCGTGAACAAACCAAATTTAATAGAATATTGTTGCTCACGCTTTGCTCCAGTCTTACCTTACTGATAAGGTGGATAGAGAAACTACATTTATGACGAATTAACAGTAAAGTTACAGTGGTTCTCAAATTTAATAGCTCGCGACACCACACTAACCTCCCACCCTCCCCCGAGCTTAATATTGATCCATGATGTTTTTTTTTGGTATTTGTCTAAACGTTTCGCGACACACAAGAAATCTTATGTCTTGACACAGTAGTGTGCCTCGGAGCATAGTTTGAGAAGCACTTCTATAGCATGTCTAATTTATTTTTAACTTAAATTAATTTAAAAATTATAAAATAACCCATCACATAAATGTTTTTAATAACCTTCCATCGATTTTTCAATTGAATTAGCTAGAAGTAAGTAAGTGATAGTATTTTCATAAAGTAAAATGAAAAACTTAAATATGTTTTTTTTTAATGTGGAAAATCAACACTATAGTAATATTAAGCAATTGTTCGCTTTGAATGTCTCACTCGTTACTAACAATACTGAAAATGATACGAGAAAAATAAAATAGAGTTAAAACAGAAAATTTTCGTGAATGTTTTGCTGATAATAGTGTTGCTGCTTACTGACAACATTCAACGACATGTATACAGAGCTGCATCTACGTATATATATTGTTTATTTTTGACAAATAAGAAAAAAATACTTCTTACTTCGTAACCTTGCAAAATAATGTAAATGAATGTGCAATTTTGTACTGCTGTATTTTTATTCTATTCCGCAAAATTTTCCCTTTAAATGCATACATCTTTTTCAATTTGTGCTTGCATGAGTTTGTTAGTAATGCCTTTATTAAAACTCACATCTAAGGTTAGGTAATGACTGATGTAATTTTAGTAATACTCTATAATAAGGTGAATAAAAAAAAATAAATGAAAATGCTAGAATTATTTTAATCTAGTTTCTTGTGCTCAGTGTAGAACATTATTCTCTAACTATTTAAATGCGATCATTACTTGCTACTATAGTCACATTCAAAAAAATACACATGCGCATTTGTATCCACAGCATAGAAACAATTTCACGTAGCTGAATGATAGTAATGTTTTCAATAAATATTAATTGATAAAGATAACTGTGCGGATGTATATTTTACTATAAAGTCACGTGGCCTTTTGTTATATATTATATTGTTGAATGTTTTGTATTGCTGAGTACAGCATTCAAATATTCTAGCAAGAAATTTTTTAAGGTGTATATGTACATTAATGTGAAAAAAAGACGAAAAGGTAAAGATATCAAGTAACAATAAGATAAATATCACGAGTTGTCACTAAATTGCAACATTTGAATTGTTTCGGCTTGCATATTGTTATTGGCCTCGAAAACATGAGAAAATTCGAATTAATAGTTCAAAAATTCACTATTGATATTATTAAGATTTTTTTATATTTAAATTTGAAAGAGAAATATAAAAATTTATCTATCATTATTTGTATTCTCGATAAAATTTTGATCAATTTATGTAAGAAAATTCTATAATAATTTCATCATAGACCGGCTTTTAAAGCTTTCTCAATGAAAACACACTGAAACATCTTTAATCAGATATCAATACTCACGAAAGTAAAATAATTCAAAAACGTTTTTGTTTTCCATTTACTTAACGAGAGATAAATTGATAACAATCAAATGAATATATATGATCATTTATATGCAAATTTTTTATTTTGAAAACATAAAAAGGAAGAACAATCTATTCAAAGACATTTTACTCGAGGATATTTTCTGGTAAAAGCAATTTCCCTTTAATTGAATTGTTTTGCGATAATATGTTAATAGAATTTGTAAAGAAATAAGGAACGTAGTTGCATATCAGGAGGCAATTTTAAAGATTGCTGTACATGACTTATTAGACATTGAAAATTCATCTCATTATTCATTTCAGCGATATTCTGTTCAAAATCATTGTTTTTCTTTATAAAGAACTGTACATGAATCGAATATTTTTAAGTTTATTGTCCTCACCTTTCATATCTGATTGAACATTCGATGTATTTGCTATATCATTCAAGCAATGTTCCAATGATCGCATGTCCATATTATTTCGATCCTAAAGTTCATTAAAGAAAAAAATTAAATTGAAAAAAATATTTTATCGAATCTATAAAACGTGTTATTAAATAGGTTATAATACGTACATTGTAGTTTATATAAGGCTGATCTTCAGTCATGCCTCCAACATCCATATTGAATCCATGCATTTGATTTTTATTGGGATATGAAGTACTGCGGCGATATTTTGAAGGAGAACTATTTAAATTCGGAGACAAACCTCCTTGAGATTGTTGTTGAGAATTGGAAGCAACCGATGAAACTGGAAAATGTTTACGTTGATATAACTGTTGCTGCTGTTGATGGTGATTTAGACCATGATTTGAGAGAGAATTTCCTCCTGATCTTCCTCGATTCCAAACAGGATTCAACGGTCCTTGCGATGTCGAGTTGGGTTGCAGTAAAGGAATTTGATGTTGCCAAGAAGAGTTTGATGCAGAATTATTGGACCATTGAGGAAAATTATTTCCACTGTTACTGTTGTTCTTATTACTGTGAATATATTGATGTTGTTGTTGTTGTTGTTGTTGTTGCTGATGTTGAATATTATTACGAGTTACGTTACTATTATTTGGTGACAATCCATGATGCATTTGTGGATTTACAATTGAACGTTTTAAAATTTGTCCATTATTATGAGATGAATAATTTGCAAAAGCATTGTTAGTGCTACAGTTGTCTTCACCTATAGACCAATCATTAATAACCAGCGATGAATTTTCCGACGAGCAAGGAAAATTCATTCCACTGTTTTGCTCCATTAGCATTGGATGACTGTTAGCATTATTTAAGAAATTAGTGGCCGAGTTGGGTGATGATGTGACAACATTCAAACAATTTACATCGGTAGATGTAATATTCAATTCGATATCATTTGTGACATTGGTTCTTATAGATATTGGTGAATGTAATGTGATTTTTTGTGAACAATTATCGCCCGTTAATAAGCTTGAAATTGCACCATTTTTTAAATTGTTATTAGTATTATTATTGTTGTTATTAACAGCTGCTTTCAAAATGTCACTGGTATCATCGTCAGTCTTTTCTGCCGCATCACCAATTACTTGAGTATTAATACTCGATGTAGAATTTTGTGGACTTGAAACAGCCATCGTTGTTGTCGGCATTTCTTAGTTTTCAAATTGAATGTTTTTAATTCCTTTTAGTTTTGTTGTTTCAGTCAGTTGTAATGTTCTTGCTTTTGTATATTTTTATGCACTTTCTACTTGTACTCACGAAATATTACGAAACTTTTTTTTTTATTTTTGTGTTAAAATATTCACACTTGTCTTATTGATAAGTATATCTCATTATAATTGTTCAATTTTCTATGCAAATATGAACGTGAACGATTTTGTATCAGTCATACATTTATTCCAAACGAGTCACCAATAGTACTATGATATTATATTATTTAATTATATAAATTATTAAAAGGTTTTGATTTTTTTTTTTATATTAATATATCTTCTATCTACTTTTAATTCATTTAATTACACCATTATTTCACTCACAATGACAAAACAATTATTTTTTTTTCTATATTTGACAAAATTATTTTAAAATTTTTAGGTGCATATAGCGTCCTTAAAAATCCAATTGATTAATAGTATTAAACAGATTTAAGAACCGATCATCAATTATGGCTTTAAAAATAGATTCAACAAATCTTTTATTTATTTCTTTAATTAGTTTATTTTCCTTTTTACACAAAGCATTACGATACACTCAAACCTTGTACAAGGTCTTGACTTAATGACGAAACGATTTTTTCTTTATTTTACTTTTCTCTATTTTTTTTTTTCTTCTTAAATTGTATACCTATCATATATGTAACTATTGCTCAGATTAAGTTGCAAATTTTCTTTTCTCTTTTTTCCAAGAGCAAATTTGTATGTATATTTTAATAACAAGAAAACCAAAGAAAATGTGAAAACTAAATTATGAAACCTTTCTTATTTTAAAAGTTGCTGCGCGCAGAATCAATTGTGAAAACACTACTATGAATTTTTCTCTTCCTTTTTTATTTCAACAATTTTTTCATTAAAGCATTTTTTAAATTATATTTTCTAAACGAATGTATCCTATTAGCTCCTTTAATGAATAATAATTCTGTTTATTAATCCCTTATATTCTTTTATTTTATCTTTAATGCTTTATTTTTTTAAAAGAAAACAAATCAATTATGAAAATTTTCTTGATTTTCCCTTTTTGTTACAAAAAAAGTGTCTGATAACTATATACTTCAACAGAAATATTTATATTTCACTTTAATTTATCTTGGACCATTTACCGAGCATATTCACAATAAAATTTCAAATATTCACATTTTAAAAAATCTATACTTTCATTATTTCAACTTTAATTTCAATTCGAAATTATTTTTTTCTTAAAAAATTAAAATTTTTCTTAAGAGAAAAACTGAAATAGTACAAGGGGGATGAAGTTTTTCAATTTTCAGTGCGGTCGGAAAATTTTAAAGTACTAGATTATTTTCATTTCTCAAAACGACTTTCCTTCTTTTTAAGCAGCACGTGTGCATTCTATGCATAGAATATTTTACTACTTTTTCTTATTTCTGTTTATCTATACATTTATTTATTATTTTTTTTTTATTGAGAATCATTTTTAATAAATTCATATTATTATCTTACCAATAAGTTTCATAATGCTTGTCGTTTCTATTACTTAACAAACTAATTCTAATTGTCTTTCTTAAGTCCAACAAAAAAATTAAATCCTTATAATTAAACTGTTTTATTTTTGCTCAACATTACTCAATTTTGAATAGAAAAGCTTATTCGAATCATAAGTTATTCAAGTAATATTTTATCTTTTGGCTTTAGGTAACAGAAATAAAGAAGAAAGCACATTATGCTCATAATACCACTCTGAACAATGACCAAGAAAATGAATTCAAACCACCATGTGTCTAAAAACTCTTCGAAACAATACCATGATATTGTCATTGTTATGTTTTGTATAATAACTATTAGAAAATATAAGACATTCCACGTTCTAATTTGTTTAAATTTAACTTTGAACTCAATCAAATTAAAAATAAATATGTATGCAAGAATGCCATAAAATGCTGTTCTCTGCCATTTGACTTGAAATCTTGTTTCATTTATTAACATTAAAAGCATTAGGCAATAATGTGAAAAGCATAACCACCCACATATATTTAAATGGAAAACAGCAAATGACGAAAGTGACATCAATCGCATTATTAGGAAAAAATTCCAACCCAAAAAGGCAATGAATTTTGCAATTATGTCGTCACTTTCGATTCCAGCTACAATTTCTCGCCTTGTAGGTAAAATAAAGGCATCCACTTCATCTGATGATTTTTCAGTAAAGGCTTTCGTTTCCATTTCATTTTCAACTTGATGCGTGAATAGTCCTTTAGGAGCTCTTGGAATTTTCTCTTTTATAAAAGACTCTGTGTTTAAAAGCATTGTATTTCCTAAAGCTGATAATCGATGCATGGTGTTATCCAATGGTGTAATAAAAGACTTTCGGATATTAATATGGAAATTGTGTTTATGATCATCTTTTCCTAGCTTGACATTATTGTCCATATTTTCATCTGGAGAATCAACAACATAATCATCATCATTGCTAAGGTTTAGGTTTTTATATGATATAATTTTTTCATCGTCTGTTATATTGACGTTGTAATCTATTATTCCTTTTTCACCGGAAAAACTGTCGTCCAAATTATTAACACAATTTTCTTCATTTTGACTGGCTGTAACATTACTTTGCGTTTGACAAAATGTTGCGGAGACTGATCTTGTAAACTTGATGTTTGGTGGTTTCATTGTCTGCCATGGATAGCTTTTTCCAACAATCTTTTGACTTTCAAATCTTTGATACGATTCTGCTGTCATGGACATTTTAATTAGTCCAAATGCAATCGATAGAACTTGTACAAATGCTAAAAAAAAATTTCAATGGATCTCATGTAGTCGTGTATGCACCTTGGAGATATAAATTTTATTACCTGTATCATAATTTCTAAACATGTCGTTTCGGAGAATGATATATAACTGAAAGATGATTTGTGGAGCACAGTGGAAGAACGACTGAAGAAAATGGTAGAGCTCTAAATGAGAATTTTCAGCTGCTTTCGATATCGCTTGATGACGTTCATATGTGTTCTTGTCATGAAATAAACTTTCCACGCACCAAAAAATCTTTCTCGAAAACCTTTAAAGTAAGCATAATCTTTATCATATTATCAATCAATTGTATTCAACACCTACCTGTAAAGTGCGCATATTGGAAAAATCATCAAATATAAAAATTGAAATGAAATTAGCCGTAGTATACTGATATGCTTGGAATCATTAAAAGGATCTGCAGGTTTTAATATGGTTATAATAAATGTAACAATGGCAGGAATTATTACGAAACTAAATGTAATCATTGCCAATGATTTATTTCCATCGAGAGTATGCTGATAAATTAGAGCACTGTCAATAACCATGACTGTAATAAACACAAACAGCTCAATTATACACGGAATTAAAAAGTTTAAGGTAATTTGCCATCTTGTTTTTATGTTATATCCAATAATTTGTACCGGAATGTTGTCCATTCTGTCGAATTATACAGACTAAAACTGTTGACTACAAGAGAAGATAAGGAACAAAATAAAATTTTTGTTATCTTATCTTTTTCTCAATAAAACGTGCAATGAGTCACAGAAAATTGTAGGTGTATGTAAAAATACTATACACCACCGAGCCAGCCTTCCAATAATAACGATTATTAATTATTCTTTCAAAAGTATTAAATGAAAATTATTGAAATTTGATCCTATAAAATTTGAAGCATCGACGACTAAAAAGAATAAAGCATGAAATTGGATACCAAAATTATTCATTGTTAAGGAGATATTTGTTACTGTATTACCATGACGATGTTTTGAACATAATATTTTTTATAAGCATGTAAAGTGTTTCGTTCGTGATATTCGAAAAATAAAAGTTGTTCAATTTGACGTTTGAAACCAACCAATTATTTCGTTACTTTTTGTCCAAGGATTAAGAATCGACAAAAATTTGACGCATGATTCAGCAGTATTGGAGATATAACACAAAAAATAATACATGTGTGAGGACTAGGAAAATCAAACCTAAAGCATGAGGAACAACCCTTTAATTGTAGCAATTTTGACAAACAAAAAAAATTCAAAAGAGGAAGTTGAAAAATATTGTAACGAATAGTGTGTGAGAGAAGTACAAATGGATAATATCGAATGGACATCTGAAACTTTGCCAGTTTTCCGAGAGTATTTCGAGAGAAACCGAGATGAAGTTAGAATTTTTCGAGACCTCATAGTTTCTGAGATCTGGAGATGCCCAAACTCGTCTAATATCCATTTGTAGTGCTGACAGGACTTTTTCAAAAATCATCCAAATTTTATAAATTATATATTAAAACGTATCTACTTTTTCCGAAAGAAATGGAGAGCAAAAAATTTTTGCAATCAGACTTTTAGATTTTGAGATATGGCATTTCCAATTTTTTTTAGACGAATTTCAATTGGATCCTACATATCAACTTTCCGAGAATAATTTTAATAATACAAATTATACATTAAATTACATCTACATTTTCCGAGAGAAAACGAGATGCAAAAATTATTTTAATTTGATCATTCTCTCTTGAGATATGGGCTTTTAAACCTTTCGACGAGTTTAGATTTTGGACACAAATGGTCAACTTTTTGATACATAAAGGAATCAAACATATTATACATCAAAATTCATGTACCTTTTCCGAGAAGATACGAGAAGTAAAAATATTTTCATTTCGACTTCTTATATTTGAGTTATCAGCTAAAGCCAGGAATTTATATAAAAAAATGCAGATTAGAAAAAATCGTGAAAATTTAATGATAAATTCTAAAAACAATGAAACTTTACAAACAAGAAATGCATTTTTTACCAAAAGTGAACATGTTAATTGAAAATTCCCCAAAAAATTTCATGTTGTTTTACTGAAAATTTCAATACATTTTCAAAAACATGCAATACTTCATACTTAAAAGTTTTAATCGGTTTTCTACCTACTTTAGATCTAGTTCAAGAATAATGCTTATGATTAATATTCTTAGATCGTAGTTTGCTTAATAAGACTCACAAAAGCAAGTCGTATTTTCTAGATCTAAATATAAGCAAGATCTAGATCAATAATCATGCTCATAAATGAAGCCTTTATGTTACATAATATATCAGGTATTTAAGATTTAGATCTTAATCATGCTCAGTAAGAATCTTGTAAGAGTAGATAAGAGTAAGTTAAATAATCTAGATTTGGGCATGTTGCACAATACATCGAGATTTTGAGATTTAGAGCTTGATTGAGATCACAAAGAATTTGATTAGAGTAAGCCTAAGTTTTTATGAGAGTGATCTAAAACATCATGCTCTGATCAAGCTCAATTTTTGTGACTTTCTTTTTGTTATTAGGGTTAGTATACAAAAAGAGGTTGTGAATGTTCCTTTGAAATCTTGAGATTGGGATTGTTTTAAAGTTTAAAGATTTATTTTTAAATTTAAACATTGCGACACTTATTACGTATTACTTATTACTTATGTAAAAAACAATAAACTGATAAAGTTTCAGAATTTATCATTAAATTTTCACGATTTTTTCTAATCTGCATTTTTTTCTATAAATTCCTGGCTTTAGCTGATAACTCAAATATAAGAAGTCGAAATGAAAATATTTTTAATTTCTCGTATCTTCTCGGAAAAGGTACATGAATTTTGATGTATAATATGTTTGATTCCTTTATGTATCAAAAAGTTGACCATTTGTGTCCAAAATCTAAACTCGTCGAAATGTTTAAAAGCCCATATCTCAAGAGAGAATGATCAAATTAAAATAATTTTTGCATCTCGTTTTCCCTCGGAAAATGTAGATACGTTTTAATATATAATTTATAAAATTTGGATGATTTTTGAAAAAGTCCTGTCAGCAGTACAAATGGATATTAGACGAGTTTGGGCATCTCCAGATCTCAGAAACAATGAGGTCTCGAAAAATTCTAACTTCATCTCGGTTTCTCTCGGAATACTCTCAGAAAACTGGCAAAGTTTCAGATGTCCATTCGATATTATCCATTTGTACTTCTCTCACACACGAGTAGTGTAGTTGTATTATAGAAATTTTTGTATTCTTTCACACTTTGGATTCACAACTAGATCATTATGAAATGGAAATAAATTTAGTTAAGCTTCAATTAAGGCATAAATAAGGCTTAACTTGAAATGAATAAGGAAAGCTTTTAACGAACAAATTCAAAAAAAGCTAATTAAAGATGCAAAATTATTTTCAAAAGATGCAAAAAGTTTCAGTTCCAATCGGGAGAATTTATAAATTCTGTATTAGAAAGAACAATTAATAAAACACTGGAAATCCAGTTTTATTTAAAATTAAGTTAAGCTAATACTTAATTTTCATTAAATCCAGGAGCAAATGAATGTTAGAAATTGTTTTAATTTTTGCATGATTTAATAGACAAAAGTGACATTCTTTAGGACTGACTTTTTTTGTCACGTCATTGATGTACATAGCTTAAAAAATTGAACATTATTGTGCGGAAAAAGAATCAAAAGTTATTGTTTAATTATTGTGCTATTTAAGCTATATAAAACGTTTTAAATAGACTAATTAGTTGCATTAATCAATCAACACTGCGTTTAAGTGAGTGAAAATGGGTACACGCGACGATGAATATGACTATTTATTCAAAGGTAAAAGAATTTGATTTTTTTCTTCAATTTTCCTATGACCTTTTTTTCGATTCTCGTTGATTCTGCCTTTTCTCTTGAATATTATCATAAACAATGGAAGACATTTAACAGTAACTGCGAAATTTCAGTAAATAAAGTAAAAAAATTCTCATTACACATATTAAGATAACAAAAGACCTTAATATAGTTATCGTATAATAGTCGAATTTAATGAATTTGTTCAGATATTATCATCCAAGAATCTATGGCTTAATATGTAAAGAAAATGACTATATTCCACGCTGGCAAACGAAAAATAATAAATTTGTGACATTTTCTGTGTAATTTTGTGCAAAAATTTATGGTGAAAATAGCATTTTTAAGAAACTATAATATAATATTCGTCGTATATTACATACATTAGTTTAGCACAAAGAAAAAAAAAATCATCATTTTGTGGGGCGTGAAGTAATCATCTGATTGAATATTTCTTGATATGTGACTCATAATCTCATCGTCCAATTTCTTTCTTCTCTTGTGCCACTATTACTAAGTTTATACAATTGATTGCACGAGATGATAATAAAAACGGATTCAAATTATTTATATTTATTTTATATATCCTCAAAACTATGACGCATTAACTTGAGCTAATTTTACAACAAAAAAAAAACTCTTAAATGTAATTAAACATCGACAAATTGAGTAACTTTTGACAAATACTTGCAGTGGTTTTAATTGGAGATTCTGGTGTTGGAAAAAGTAATCTGCTATCGAGGTTTACACGTAATGAATTCAATCTAGAATCGAAATCTACAATAGGAGTAGAATTTGCAACTCGTAGCATTGTTGTTGATAATAAAACTATTAAGGCTCAAATCTGGGATACAGGTAATTAATATTCAAGTGGCAAAAGACAGTTGACAATGTCTTCTCTTTTTCTCGACTGTAGCTGGTCAAGAGAGATATCGAGCAATTACATCGGCTTATTATAGAGGTGCAGTTGGAGCTCTTTTGGTGTATGACATTGCTAAGCATTTAACTTATGAGAACGTAGAAAGATGGTTGCGCGAATTAAGAGATCATGCCGATCAAAATATAGTGATAATGCTTGTTGGAAACAAGAGCGATTTAAGACATTTACGTGCTGTTCCAACAGATGAAGCCAAGACTTTCGCTGAACGAAATGGCCTCAGCTTTATAGAGACTTCTGCTCTTGATTCAACTAATGTGGAGACAGCATTTCAAAATATACTCACAGGTAATTACAATTTATATATCTTTATTGTCACCATTAATCATCGTTTAAATATGCATACCAAGCCTCACGTGTGACTAAGCGCAATAATATTTATTCAATCATATGTCATTTGTAGAAATCTACCGAATCGTTTCACAAAAACAAATTCGTGACCCACCAGAAGGGGATGTCATTCGTCCATCAAATGTGGAACCTATAGATGTGAAGCCCACAGTTACATCGGAAGTGCGAAAACAATGTTGCCAGTGATCCGCTTGAACTAAATATTCGTTCCATCATAATTTGCCTAGGAGCAAACATTCAGTGAAAATAAAAACAAAAGGAATATAATATATTTCTTTTCATCTGATTTACAGTTCTATATCAATTTTTTTTTCTTCATATTTTTTTTATTTTATTCTTTTTTTAATAAATATAATAATTTTATACTTCCTTAATGTTGAACTATTATGAGAATAATCAAATGAAGAGATGATTAAGAAGCTTTTCGCATTACACATATATGTTATGAGCATCAAAAAATAAATATTTCTGTTCCTGCGACACGAAATGAATAGCATTACTTCTCATAATTTTTACTACATCGACTATATTTTATTATCTTAATACCAATATTACAAATAGAAATGATTTTTAAAAAAATGTAATAGAATTTATTCTTTGAACTATTAAACTAGCATTTCGCGATAAAGGCTGTATTTTTATTATTAAATGCTGTAACGATTATTTTCATAATGCGCTACTTTAAATCCATGCATGTTATTTAAAGAAAAACTACTAGTGATTGGGAAAAACATAAACATACCTATCTGGATCATATTTTATCAATGTACACGTACACGACATGTTAATTTAATAAAAGTTTTGGGAAATATTAAAGATTTAGGAAGAAAAAAACATATGCAGCCAATTTTGAAGTAAAAAAGTACGTCATTATAAGCTTAACTTTATCAGACAGAACGTAAGTGAAAACGCATATTAAATTAGAAGAAAAAAAAATAATACAGAAGAATGATGTTAAAAAAAATGAATTCATTATATCAGCTTTTTGTACATTCTTAATATAGTTTTGGGACGAATCCATTATACATGAAAGAATCAGCATTAAATCAGTTGAGAATGTAATCTATATTGCTATGATAAACCTAATTTCATAAACATTTATTTGTTACACCTTAAAGACAATTCACACATGATGAAGTAAATCCACTTGAAAGCTGAAAAATTCACCCAAAATTGTTTCCTTTTTTCAAATGTATTAATATTTTTAGCTGACTAATAAAAAAGAATAATTTAATACATTTCTTTTATTTTAATCCTCCTTTACATTATTTCTGGTTCCGCTGGATCTCAGTAAAATCAGTATGAAGACAAATTTACAAATGTTCTACACAATATTTTTGATTTTATTTCTAGTAATTTACATATCCTTGCAAGATTATTTTCGCTTAATGAACTTGACATATTTGTTGGCACTAAATTTGTCATCCACTTCCTGTTCAATTTTAACTTTGGATTTCGGTTTTCTTTTCTCTAGTCTCAATCTTTTTTCCGTTTCTGTTAATTGACTCAAATCAAATGGAAGTTTAATAATCGCTCGTGGTTCATAGTATCTAATCCTGTATGTGCTTCCATTCGAATTCACTACTAATGTTCTGTAATTAATCAACCATGTAATTTAAGTCATTTTTTCGCCAAATTTAATTACTCACGTGTACATGTTTGGATAAATCGCTCGGTGTATTTTTGTTACAGCTGCTGTCGACGATGAAGCATTCCTGATGCCAATATGCAAAAGCATAGATGATTTATGCAAAAGTTGCTGCATTTTGCTTTGTTTTATTCTAAAAATAATCAAACAATTTTAAAACATTACAGAGATATGCTTTAACTATATTTACTCTCAATTTGATTCGAATCAAAAGCTACAAATGATTTCAATCAATTTTCATAATAATTTTTAACCAATCTTTGTGCAATGTTGACCATTTGAACCTCGTTATACTGTATGCTGTAAAATATTTTCATGACTTAAATCTTTTCCATTATAAGGACATTGTAATGAGACAAACAGAAGTGAAATAATAAGTTTGACTTGTTTTGACGTAGCATGCATAATGTCAAGTCTAATTGATAAATCTCCAGATAGATCCAATTCCAGCCTGATTAAATACGAAACTTTTTTAACGGTTTTTTAATATTTTGAATTGTCAAGGCATGGCAACTTCTCTTTATATTATAATATGATAAGAATCCTTTTTAAAGTTAATTGAAACTTTAGAAAATTCTTAAAAGTCAACAACTAGACATTTGAAAAGACGTAATAAGCTGAAAAAATGTACATATAAATTATAATATGAATTTTTGAAATCTCATAGGTCAATTTTTTGATTTCCACACCTTGCTTTTGATCATAAAATATAAAATTTCTTAAAAGAGTTTAATTAATTAATTTCACGCATCAAACGTAAATTCTAAGTGCAAAAACTAGTAAATGGTTAATATAATTAAGTCTAATATAGTGGGAAATTGAATTAGTGACGATATAATGTGCTTTTGTTGATTTTTTTGAAGAAAATTTATTTTTTACTTTAAAAGCTCTTGAATTTTCATTTTAATTATTTTAGAAAATCATTGTTTTCGTAAATCATAGGAAAAAAACAGAGCTAGAAGAATGACAGGGACATGAATGAATGAATGATTTATATTGTGATATTCTAGGAGATTAGGAAGAGTCATAAAAAAAATATATAGATATATAAATAGCACCTATATAGGTAGTATAAATATTTTTTTGTGTGGGTAAATAATTTGATTAAAAAGTAAAAAAAAAAGCATATAAGAATTAGCAAGAATGTATTAAATCAATTAAATTTGTTTCAAATTGTGTGATTTTTTTACATTAAAAAACATACTTGAAGATTTAATATTTGTAACAAAATAGAGAAATTTCAATTGTGTAATTAATTAATTTCTTCTTCTATTAAGTTGTGTATTGAATTACCTTTCGTGAGTGTTGGAGTATTATGGAATGATATATAATAAATGTAAGCAAAAAACTCACAGTGAGAAAGTGAAAAATAAATGCACAAAGATTAAAATAGTTGAAAAAAATGATATATTTGAAACTATTCGTATGGATTGATATAAAGTATATTCGATGATCATGAACTTAACGCAAAACAATTACTGTGGACAAGGCCCAGGTCCACCTATAATAAATAAAACAAAAAATGCTGTGAATAATAGTTCAACAAAGTCTAATGAAATAATATCAGCTCATAAAGAAAAGATCTTGGAACAATGTTCGGATCGTTTAGTGACGGGCCCATCATGTAGAGCTTTGAAAACGGCCGTGTCTGCACTTTTTTCTGTTGACGATTTTCATCGAGAAAAAATTGGCTCAGGATTTTTCTCAGAAGTATTTAAGGTAAGGTCCAGTACAAATAATCATTTCGAATAAGAAAATATCTTGGAATAGATCCAAATGCATGCTGACTGCTTGTAAAACATCTTCGCGACATTCTCAAAATATTATCATTTTTTTTTTTTCAATTATTCATACGAATGCCTTAGGGAGTATGTCTGCTAATATATAATAATGTAACTTCCGAAGAACTTCCGAACAACTGAATGAGTCAATAAACTGCACAAAAAAAAACTTTCAAATTCAAGTATTTCCTAGATTTCTTTTTTGTGCATTTCTTTATTTTTTTTTATTACTATTATTGTAAAGCCTTAATTATTCATGCATTCTTGTTCAGAGCATTGTTAATATAAAGCTATTTTTATTATTTAATGGGTGATGAAACATTATCTTTTGACACAGGTTACACATAGGACGACTGGCGAAGTGATGGTACTTAAAATGAATCAGTTAAGGTCTAATAGGCCTAATATGCTGAGAGAAGTTCAACTTCTTAACAAATTATCACACCCTAACATACTAAAGTAAGTAAAACTGTGTAATTAATTTAAAATCTAAATGTAATAAATAAATTTGCTTTAGGTTTATGGGAGTTTGTGTACAGGAGGGTCAGTTACATGCACTTACAGAATTTATTCCCGATGGTTCTTTAGAGCAGCTAATACAAAATAAAGCAGAATATGTTTCTCCTACGTCCAAAATACAATTAGCATTAGGAATTGCCAAAGGAATGAAATATGTCCATTCAATTAATGTATTTCATCGTGATTTAACGAGTAAGGTAATGTTGATCGATCATTTGTATTATTTTAATCCTTTAAAAATACTCAAATCAATTTTTTTTCCGAATTACATTTTGACAGAATGTGCTTGTAAGAAGATTTTCAAATGGAGAACTAGATGCTGTTGTTGGAGATTTCGGTTTGGCAGCAAAAATTCCCAAAAAGTGGTATGATAAAAAACAAACAAATTTTTTATCACTGTTATTAATTAATAATGCTTCCAATTATAGTGGAAAGTTTCGTTTAGATACTGTTGGCAGCCCATATTGGATGAGCCCTGAATGTCTTAATGGGAAATTTTACGATCAAAGTAGCGACGTATTTTCGTATGGGATAATTTTATGTGAATTAATCGCCCGAATTGACGCTGATCCAGATATTCTTCCTAGAACAGATGCTTTTGGTCTCGACTACATTGCATTTGTTGATCTCTGTCCCAGTGATACTTTACCAGCTTTTTTAAGGATTGCATTTTATTGTTGCAATGTAAGTTACTCTCTTAATACTGATCACGTGCATGAAAATGACGTTTTTTGGTTTCTTATAGTATGATCCGAAGAACCGTTATACGTTTAACGATGTAGCAAAAAAATTGACATTATTGCTGGATGATCGAAATAATGATTTAATTGAAGACAAAACAAACAGTATTAGCCCAAGTAATAATAGTTTAAATGACATCAGCATGTCACCATCAAAAGAAGATATTCAAAATAGCAAATACAATAAACGAAATTCAATAGACTCAACATTGAATAACAATGATAATAGTTGCAAAGAATCGACAAACAATAAGTCTTATAAACATTCAATATCAGAGTCGCCACCAAAACAACGAAATGAATCCAAAGTTCTTCCGTATACATCATTAACGTACCGACGTTCCTACTCGAGCGAGAATATTATGCTGCATACAGTACCAGCAGATAAAGCTCGATGTCATCCACTATTGAATCGAACGAACAACACGTCTCAACAGACTATTAATGAGACCGATTCGAATATGACGTTGAGGAAAATAGCTGAAACGATGCTTTTGAAAGATCCAAAATATAAGCCTCGTCCGAAGGAGAATTCAAAATTGAATCCGTTTACAAATCTTGCACAATTACGTGGAGTTAAGAAAATTATCGGTGCCAATGCAAATCAACTCACACCAGGTACAAATGATTTATTTAGTTCTTGTTTTGAGATGTCTTCGCCGTTTTTAAAAAGTTTAAAAGAATTAAATTATACAAAGAAGAAGAAGAAAAATCAGATTCCGAATGAGCCAAAGAGTTTACCAAGTTCCCCGTTAATTAAACGAAAGGACTTTAATGTTGATTCCCTATTGCCGAATTATGAAAATGTTTCGTCCTTAATGCGCAGCGATAGTAGTGCTAAATGTTGTAAAAAGTATTTTGATAAGCTTCAAAATCATCCGCTATATAAAAATGGCAAACAAGAAGAGACTGATTTGTGTGGTAGTAATAGTTGCAAGTTGAGGTGTGTAGAATCAAATGATGAATTAAAAGATTTATCGATACCTCTTCCGACAAATAGAATTATTGGTTTATCAGCGAATCCATCCAACATAAAATTTACAAATACAAATTGCTATGAGTCAAATTGCTTAATGGAGCCTATATCGATGGCAGGTAAGTCATTATATGAAACACCTCGATTGCTCACAAGACGAGGATCAACAGAGAGTGGTTTTTTTTCGTGCTTGAACGAAGACTTTTGTGATAAAACACGTGATTATGATCAAGGAGCGTGTTCTTATTTCTGCACATGCTGTTTAATGTCATCAACACCGTCAACTAGTAATGAAAAAAAAGACGATACCTCAAATGTTTCAACATCGATTTCTTTGCGGAGTTTAGATGATTTAGATTTGACAGACACGAAATTAAGTCAAAAATTACAGCATTGTATACATCATCGAATTGATGTAAACACAAAGTCTATTGATATGGGTCTTATTAATCGACTTACATTAGATAGCGAGATAAATTCAATTATTCAAAAGCATCAATTATCGAATCAACTGTTCTATTGTAAAAATCGCACATCTTCCATTTATTCAGATAGCAGTGATTCACTCGCAGGATCAGATTCCCTTTTATGGGACGATCGTTCATATTCAATACCAAATACGCGCTCGGCACAAATAGCAAAAATTGTAGAATATTTCGAAAGAAAAGGATCTAATTTCTCTGCGTCCAACTTTTCCGTCTCTGGCCTAAAGTCAAACTTTTCCTCGTCAACCACGTCAGCTAGTAATTATTTACCTTCATCAAATTACCATCATCATCATAAACAACTGACAGATTATTTTGTTGATTTACGTCGAGATTTTCACGACATAGGCAGTAATAATGATAGCAGTAATCCAAACTTAACATTCAAAAGAGATTATGAAACTTTTTGTTTCGACTTTACAGAGAAGAAACCATCCCAAAATTTTCACAAGATTTGCGAAGGATCAGTTAGATCCAAATTGCCATTATTCGATAAATCAAAGCAAGGTAATCAATCAGAGAAATGAATTTATATGACTCTAGAGTTGGTATTTTTCATGTGTCAATATTTTACATACCTATTTTTTTAAACCTATTTTTGTTTAAAAAAAAAAACAAAACATTTGAGAATGAACAAAAAATTAGTGCAAAAAAATCATTTCAAATTCAATCACCATAGAGTGTCAGAAAGTTCTTTTACTCAATGATTGTATGATTCACACATAGCTATATGGATAGACTGATTGATTGTCAAATTTTTGTAATGCTTTAAATTTGGGAATTTTCTGAAATTATTATCAAGGGTAATTCATTTAGAGGATTCAAAAGAAAAATCAATTTTTACAAAAGCATCATTTGTTAACGAATCCCTTGATCACTCTTACAAAAGAAAATTGTATAATAAGTCTTAGCCAAATAGCATTATAAAAAGATATCTTCCATGAAAAAAAGTCGTATATATTCAATGAATATTAAAGAGGCTAAGAACATTTATAGATGAATTGTTTGAATTCGTTAATCCCTTTAAAAAAAAAATAATATAATATCTATATTGAGAATTGTTACTTCCAAAATTATTAAATAAATTTTCTGTAATTTTTAATGAAATCGATTTGAAATTTATCAGCAATAACTTTTATAAACATACTGAAACATAGGAAATATATAAGAGAATTAGCTCTTTCCAAAAAAAATGTAATAGGTTTTAAGAACTTCCTCTTCATGTTATCAACTGTTTTTTTTTCTGTAATTAAAACAGATTAAAATACTTATATACTGATAAACGTCTTCAAATGAATTGTTCTTTCAAGTGTGAACAAAAACAGTCAATATTATCGTCTATAAATACATAGTCTGAAAATAATTGATTTCGTGATAAGCAACAATAATGTATGAGAAATCCTTTAAAGTACTTTTTGGGTAAAGCACAACGTCTATTCAAAATTTAATGAATTCAGTTAATTGCAAATTGATTAATCATCTTTTTTTTAAAAAGAAAATTGTGTTTCCAATTAAATATCTAATCTTTTATCTAACATTTTGAACATGATTTATTTGTTCATTCATATAAATATCATTAAGTCATGGGACAATTGCAATAAATAATATTTTATGTTATATTATATTTGAATTAATCATAAGAAAAAGAAATAAATAATGGTTTTTTCCAACATAGGTAAATCTTTTGTAAGGTTCTTTAAAATAATTATTTTTTAAAGCAGGAAAATCCTCTGTATTTTCAAGTCTCAATTTATTTGACCGTTATGCTAAATAAGGTGCGCGCAGTTCGTTTAGACGCACTTCAATATTTTAATGTTTTACTTACTTCAACATTATTAAGGGAATAACTATTTTGTGTATTTATAGCTAGTACTAAGAAGGTTTAAAATAAACTAAAACTATTTGACTTGGTGTTTTGTTAAGGTAATTAAATTAATTTTTTCAAAAATTACAACAACAAAGTGCGAAGTTCGTTTAGACGCACTTGAAAAAATTTAAGATTTTAAGCTTCCTGTATTGTATATTGATCTAAATCTTTTTTAATATGGTTCTATCAACAAAAACGAGTAATTAGTGTAAGTTTTAGAATTTTGCATCAAGTTTCAATAATTTTGAAAAATTATTTTTACCATGATTTTGTGTTTAATTGTTATTATTTTAACTGATTTACACAGATAATTGTCCATAATATAAGAAAATTAGCAGATATCTAGACTTTCCGTTATTTATAAGGCGAAAATATGTGAAAAATATAATTATGGTGAAAATTTTTCACCACTTTCATACATTAATCAACAAATTTTGACAAAACTGTTGATACCATAACAAATTTGAACAGACCAGATTATTTATCGTATTAAACTTAATCAAAAACAGAAAACTGCATAGTTCTATGACTATTGGAACTAGAAAATTTTATCGAAAAGTCAAGTTGTGGTGAAAAAAATTACACATAGAAAAATTAAATTTCAAAAAAACATTGTTTAAGGCAATTGTTTCATTTTAATTAAGTTAAAAAAGTGTTTCTTTCTAAAAATGTATCAATTAAAAACATCAAATAAAACCTTAGCTAATGTTTTTTTGGAATTTTATTTTTCTATGTGTAATTTTTTTCACCACAACTTGACTTTTCGATAAAATTTTCTAGTTCCAATAGTCATAGAACTATGCAGTTTTCTGTTTTTGATTAAGTTTAATACGATAAATAATCTAGTCTGTTCAAATTTGTTATGGTATCAACAGTTTTGTCAAAATTTGTTGATTAATGTATGAAAGTGGTGAAAAATTTTCACCATAATTATATTTTTCACATATTTTCGCCTTATAAATAACGGAAAGTCTAGATATCTGCTAATTTTCTTATATTATGGACAATTATCTGTGTAAATCAGTTAAAATAATAACAATTAAACACAAAATCATGGTAAAAATAATTTTTCAAAATTATTGAAACATGATAACTTTAATGAAGGAAAATCTCTGAAAAAACTTGATGCAAAATTCTAAAACTTACACTAATTACTCGTTTTTGTTGATAGAACCATATTAAAAAAGATTTAGATCAATATACAATACAGGAAGCTTAAAATCTTAAATTTTTTCAAGTGCGTCTAAACGAACTTCGCACTTTGTTGTTGTAATTTTTGAAAAAATTAATTTAATTACCTTAACAAAACACCAAGTCAAATAGTTTTAGTTTATTTTAAACCTTCTTAGTACTAGCTATAAATACACAAAATAGTTATTCCCTTAATAATGTTGAAGTAAGTAAAACATTAAAATATTGAAGTGCGTCTAAACGAACTGCGCGCACCTTATGAGCTTTTCCAACGACTGCAAACAAGAACTCATTTTCGGAAATAGGTACTTCATTTTCGAACTTGATTTGAATTTAAAATTTCCGTTGAAAATATTTGTTTACATTTCTTAGTCTTTATTGAATTTATAAAATTTCATTTTTTTAAAATAGTCAGAAATTGTGTAATTACTGGTTGTAAAGGAAAGAAAACCAATAAAATTCCTCTGTTTGAACTTCCAAAAAGCTCTGTGCATAAAGATAAGTGGATTGAATTTCTTAAACTGCATAATATTGAATATTGCTGTGAAAAAAAATATTTCTTGTGTATTCTTGAATTTATTTATAGACAGCTTAATTGTTTTATCTTATGTTCTGATCCTTCCTTTAACCAGAAATTCATTAATACAGTAATTGCACAAATTGAAGTCGATTTTGAACATTGTCAAGATACAATTGATAAATTATTAAAAGTTTTTGTTGAATTTAGAGTAAAATTACAATTTCAAAGTCGATTGGTACATAAAAGGAATAATTTTGCTTCAAAAAATAACTAGAATAAATATATTTTTATTAATTCCCTAACGATCATTTATTTTTTTAAAAAATTCAATAGTTCGAAACAGTTCGAAATTTTTCGAATTTCAGTTTGAATTTTTCGAATCAAACTGAAGTTTTCTTTGTTTGCAGTCGTTGGGAGCTTTTGAATTAATTTAAAAATGTTTGCATCAATGACGCAAAAAAATGTCAACAGAGGCAACTCTTAAATTCAACTAGATTTGATTGAAAAAAGGAAATAATTTTTTTAAGTTTAATGCTTTCAAAAATCATAGAAAAGTGGCCTGGAAAAAGTATTGGACTCTATAGATTCTTGCCTGCATTCTTTTTTTTGGGTGCTACTTTGGAATTTTCAATGATCAAATGGTAATGACGTAAGAAATTGGTTTTAAACCATAATATTTTATTTACTGAATTTATTTAATTAAATGCTTAAATTAACAGGAGAGTAGGCAGAACAAATTTTTACGATACGTATAAGAGGAAACAGGCCAAAAAAGTTATAGAAGAGAGATTAAAAAGTATAAACGAGTCTAGCTAAAAGATGCTTCCGACGAGTGTTACTTTTGGTATTTAAGCCTTTAAAAATGTTATTATGACATCTTATACAATTCTTTTCAATCTTTCTAGGTCAATATTGCCGATTTTCTATTGCAGCTTTAATGTCAATGTTTTTAGGATCACAAACTGTGCATTTATACTTTCAACCTTTAAGTGACATGGAACAATTTATCAACGAAGAAATTCAAAAATTGCCTGAAGACCAAAAGAAAAAACTGTTAAAGCCATAAGTTTTTTATATTTTAGAAAAGAATGTAATACACCATCTTTATTTAAAACACTTAATTTTTTTAGCACATTAACATGATTTATAACAATTTTTTTGCGTTCAAACATGTTAAACAACTAAAGAATGTTTAATGTGAGTCTAAAAACGTGGTTAATAAAAGTTAACTGACTATTTAAAATAATTTTATATTAATTTACCTTTCATGGGAGATGATGATGACTCACCAGCATTATCAGATTCAGATAGGCTTAGTTTGAAGTTAATTGGTCCATTTTGCAAAGATGCTTGCGATTTCAGCTTGAATAAACATAAATGGAAATGAAAATGCAATAAAAGTATAAGGGGCCGTTCACTTATTACGTTCGCATCTTGGGGGGGGGGGGGGTGAAAAATTGTAACAAAATGTAACATAGGGGGGGTGTTTAAAAATTCACACCAAAAACATTTTTTTTTCAAAATAAAATAAATTATGAAGGTTCAGGGGGAGGGAGGGGGGGGGGGGAGTTGTAACATATTGTAATAAGGGAGGGGGGGTGAAATAAGTCGTTTTTTGCGTAACGTAATAAGTGAACGGCCCAAAGTGATTACACATACCTTCTGCTTAGTCTGCTTTTTCTCTTCGCTTGTCATCATTTCCTGTACTCTTACAACCCTCTTTTGGCTTTTTACCTTAATTTATTTTAAAAAATATTCATAAATTAAATAATATAATTCAGTAAATTCGTAAAAGCACTGATAAGTATATGCACGACATACCAGCTTCTGCTCATCCTTCAATCTTGTTTCGAACTTTTGAATCGCATTATGTATTGAGTTCTTCCCTGAAATTTCTGCAATTGAAATCTCCTTTTTTAAACTTTCATGAATAGCATCAATACTCTTCTGAGTCGCAAATTCACCAAAAAATTTATGCGTTAACAATTGTTCAATAGTAAAGCTTGTTTTCAAGGATTCCTTAGTAATTAACATCTCTAAAAAAGATTCTAAATCCATGGTTTAACAACGAAAAAAAAGTAATTAAAATTTTTTTAAAAAGTTAAACTTTAGTGAATTACTTAAAGCTACGGGACAATCAGTAATTTCTCGAACAAATGGCTCTTGAAGGGAATATGTTGATTGCATTTCAAAAACAACGTGTCCAAAAATAAAAAGATCAACTTGCTCTATTGTAGTTATTTTACTATTCTGGACAATAAATGGCCTGGAATAAAAAGGATTAGACATATTGGACGTCAGAAAAGAAAAGAAAAAAAAATCAATATTTTACTTACCGATAAAATGATGGAACACCAAGCAAAAAGTTTTCAATGGCACTCAATTTCGCAATTCCATTATCAATAAAAATATTAGCTGTAGTCAAATGACCATAAGCCAAACCAAACGAATTCAAATATTTGATTCCTTCTAATATTTGTCGACTGTATAAAGCAACATCTTTCATTGGTAATTGTTTTCGATTTTTCGTAGTACCATATTTAGTGGAAAAAGAGTTTAATGGTTGAGATCCACATAATAAATCTTTCAAGCTACCATCTTTATGAAATTTCATAATCACGAGACATCCATTCTCATTACATTTAATGTATTCGATGGGATAAATTAGAGGATGCTTAATGGATGCTAAATCCTTTAAAATATTATTCAACTCCTTATCATTAATACATTTATCTTGACCAAATTCAGTCCAAGTCAGCAAATATTCATTATCACTTGAGTTTTCTTTATAACTTGATGTACTTGCTTGTGATTCAAGTTTTGATAAATGACCATGTTTCTGACATGCATGTGGTTTCTGTACTACCTTAAAATAGTGCTTACGAGCCCTCCATCCCATTGAATTCAATGAATTTTTCAACACCCAATTATCTGTTAATAAGGTTTTCCAAATTAAAGACATTTGTAATAATAATAATAAAATCAAATAAATTTACTTACTTTCGTTCTTTAACAAAGCCGTTACATTCTGATGGGCAATTTCTAAAGAGAGAAAATCATCCAAAATTAATTATATATTCAGCACCCATGAGAAAATTGCTTAGACTCAATACCAAAAATACACAAAAAGTCATCAATAAAACAAAAGAAAAATAGCAAAAGGACTTGTTACTTGATACATATTTTATAAACTTACCATGAAATGGAATAGAGATTGAGTCAGGATCAATATACTTTTTAGTTGGTAATGATGATGCTAAAATAAGAGAAATATGATGTCCAATGAAAATTCAAAAGTTTTGAAAGAGCTTTCAGATTCGTAGTCTAAAACTTACCTAAAATTGTATTCATATTGATAAAATTTATAATTATTTTTGTTTGACTTATTTAATGGTGGACATTTCTTTCATTGTGAGGATCAACTTTATCCTGTTAAGACTTTCAAATATTACATAAGCATTTTTACGATTAGCACTACGACTTTTTAAAGAGATATATCTTGGATAATGTTAGATTGATAATTGGTTTTTTTCTTCTTAAAGCTTTTCTTTCCAAATAATTGATATATTTTTTTTGATGTAAAATATATATAATTTAAAACCTAAAATTAAAGTTTTAATATTTATTAGTAATTTTCGTGAAATTGATCGCAATAAATCTTTTAGGATTATCAAAATAATTCACATTTTTTGAAATAAAACCTCAAATTTTTTTCAATACAAAAAGAAATCAGCTTAAATTTTAATGAACCCTTTAAGAAAAAGCTCTTGTTCAAATTTTTGTTTTTATTTATAACTTACTTTCTTGATATGAGATTAGTCCGAATTACAAGTTTAAATGTTTAATGTTAACGCTCAGAATTTCTTGACATGTAAATTTATAAAAATTAAAAAATTCTACGAATAAAATTTTTTAAAATTGTACAAAACTTTCTTTTAATTTTCGAATTGCGAAAGAAGCACCACTGCATCCTTTTTCCAGTCTGGCAACACGATGATGTTTTCGAAAAATTGAAAATGAGAAAAGCTGTTTTCCTACAGAAGCGTTTTAGAAGTTCAAAAGTTCTTTTTATTAAGCTTCATTTATTTTTGTACATTCTTGCATAAAAATCAATAAAGTTTGTTTAATCCTTATTAAAATTAAGTTTGAGTCAACAGATTCTCATTGACATATTAATTATATATATGTATACATGTGTACATCTCCTTTTGAACTTACAAAATTTTGATACTATTGAAAGCTTTCTCAAAATTTGAGTTCGCAAAATGTTGAATGTTTAAAACATTGAGTTTTAACAAAAACAAAAAAAAACCCGAGTCACATTCTTTAATTATATTCGGTTAAAATCCACATTTTTGATTCTTACTCAAAATATGAAAGAGAATAAAATTTGTTTTATAAATTTCGTAGAAATTTAAAATTTTGAATTTCTATAATAACCAAAAAGAGCATTTTAATATGATCAAATCACAAAGTTAATGTGAAATAATATCAATATCAGCTACAATTTTTGTATGAACTATATTGTTGAATTTTCATCATTGTCATCGACATCATCAGTTTTGTTTTCGTCATTTAAATCATTATTTGGCTTGGAGTCTTCTGAAGAATCTGAAGATTGACTATTGACGTTTTCAGATTTATCCTTTTGGCGTTCAAGAAAACTTTTATGCGCATTAGCTAAACGATTATCCAATTCAATTCGTTTTTCTTTATTCCGAGTCATTTTTTCATAAAATTCTTTAGTTTCAGCTTCAAGACGAGCTAATCGAGCTTCCCTTGTTTTTAAATAATCATCTTCTGCTGATGTTGTTGGATTAAAAGTTTCCTGCTTTTCACATTCCATTTGAATGTCTGTATTGTCTGATGATATTTTTTCTTCGTTTTGAACTGGACAAGTTTCTTGGATCGTATCTACAATATCCATAGGAATTTCTTCAATATTTTCAAGCTCCTCATCAATTTCTTCAGTCGTTGTCGAAATTTCGCCATTTATTGATCTAGTTAATCTTTTGAACATATCTTCGGCTGATTCTGTTCCTGAAATGGCATTTTTTTTCTTTTTGTGTTTTTTTGACTTTTGTAAATCATTCTTGATTTTCGGTTTAGTTTCATTTTTCTTTAATTCATGAACATCTGGTGGTAAAGTAACTAAAACACTGTCACCATTGAGGTTTTCAAGATGTTGTTCTACTTCAACAATTGAACATGAAATTTCAGACTTTTCATCGCAATCTTGTTCTGGTAATAAGTAGATTTTATCAAAATGTTCTTTTAAGTCAAAATCAGCTGGAGGTTCACTTTGTGCACGGGGTGGAGTAATTGAAATATCAACAGGAAATAATTGGTATAAAATTGGAAGCTCTAAGCTTCTTCTTCGATCAGAATCAATCAGATAAAGTGGAATTCTATAAAATTCTGATAAATTTCTTTCAAATCGTGCCTTATCATTTTCACAAGTAATATTTTTCTTTTCACATTCATCACCGTCAGAGGCATGATCATCACTATATCCACTTTCTGCAGAGTTTTGATCTTGAATCTTCCTTGATATAAATTCATCTCTTAATTCTTTACATTGTTTCTCGGATTCCTTATTGATAGCACGCGCCAGTGCCCATTTCTTTCTACAATATTCTAGTTCAGCCTTTAGTTCATTGAGTACTCGTCTTTTTTGCTGAAGTTGATAGCACAAGATCTGCTCGTGAGTATGAAGTTGTCTGTGTTGTCTCTGGAATTAAGAGGAAAATATAAAAAATTAAAGTTCAATAGAGTTTTAATTAATAAAGGTTTAAAATGCTAGAAACTTACTTTAATTTTTCCAACTAAATGCCACGTTTTCGTTAACTCTAAACTAACAGAACTCAATTTCTTTTCTTGCTTATCAAGTCGCTGTTCCAAATGTGAATAAAGGGTTTTTAATCTTGTTGTATCTTTTTGCAAGGATCGCTTTTCAAAAATTAAATCACGAAGTTTTATAAAAGTTTTGCTAACACTCAATACTGCTTGCGAACCAGACGATGTTGGAACTGATTTATAACAATCATCTAGAACAGATTTCTCATTACTCTTTTCATCTTCTTCTTTATTTTCGTCTTTCTGATTATTGTTTTGATGGTGATTTAACAGCTCAATCAATATTCTAAAGACCTTGGGTAGTTTTAATGCTATGTCTTCTGGACTGCTGACAGATCTTTGAGCTTCAATATTTTCACATGAGTTCTCATCTGACTTTTGATTGACTTGAAGAAAAAGATCGTAAAGCATTCTGGGTAAAAAGGAACCACCATCAATTCCTCCATAATCTTCCTTTAAAGCCATTTCTTTTAGAAAATCTCTATTTTCTTCCAGCATGCTATAAAGCATGTCAAAGTTTACATTGTTTCCAGTAGCATTAAAATCAAAAAGAATTTGGGATATAAGCTGAAATATAATGTATAAGCATGTAAATAAGTCTCCATCTTGCAATATGATTAAATGTACCTGATTAACAGCATTCATCTCTTCATTGATTTGGAGCTTTTCAGATTTAAGAAGAGTAATTTGATTTTCTAAATTTGCAATATCATCGTTCTTTACGTTTAAATTACTTTCTAATGTTGCAATGTATTCCTCAAAATTTTTAGATCTAAGTTAAGTTGGTAGGAGAAAAATTTTATAATTAAATTTCACTAAATGTTATTTTTAAATTTATTTAATTCTACATACTTTTCAATTTCGGTCTCTAGGTCATGCTCCTTATCACCAAGTTGCTGTTTGAGCATATTATTCTCTTGAAGCAATAAATTGGTTCTTTCTTCGTACAACGAACGCATGCTTCGTATATTTTCTAACTGTCTTTGATATTCTTGTTTGAGATCTGTCGACAATATTGTTGCTTCCTTGTCACAAAATGAACTTTCTATCTCATCAAGTTTCGATTTTAATTGATCAACTTGGCATTCGCGAATTGCCAACATTTCTTTCATAGCTTTATTAACTTCTTTTAATGAACGAATGTGATCTCTTAATGCTTGATTTTCAATATTTACAGTGAGATTTTCTCCATTTACTTTCTGCAAGTACATCTGACATTCAGCTAGTTCCATTTTTAAATTTTTATTCTCAACATTAACATCATTTGTTACCACATCATCGCTTCGATTATCAATTGACTCACGCAACTGTTCATTAATCATCATTTGATAAGATAACTTTTCATTCAAATCTTTAAGCTCGTCTCGCAATTTCTTTATACATTGTTGACGTAATGCTCGCTTTCTGTTTATTTCCTCTCGAAACTCTTCCAATTCTCTTTGTTGTCTTTTCTTAATTTCTGCAGATGAATCATCTGATTCTTCTGTATGAATTTCTTTGTTTGAGTTCATTTGAAGGCCTTCATGATTTTCACTTGTATCAGCTTGCTCATTTTCAAAATTCGGGATATTTTCATCACTTTTGAGAATAGTCAGATCTTTTCCAATTAAATCGGTTAAGCATTCGTAAAATTCTTCTTCATTATCTGAATAATCCGGCTCGCTAATGATAATTTCAACATCACTTTTGATAAATTGTGTGTTACTTTCCTTACGACTTTGAACTGATCCCATCGTACTCAAGTGTCATTGACAGAGTAAAACAATCTCTTTGTTCTTAAAATTTCAAAAATATTCCGAGAAAAATAAATATTTCTTGAAGTTTATCCTATACGTCAGTAACTATTATGTACTTGTTTTAATTATTATATTGTAAAATTCTTATAAAAAATACAGTAATTAAAATCAATTTAATTTATTAAATTAAATATATACCAAGCAAATTTGGATATCTGATCTATTGAATTACAAAAGAGAAACTGAGAAAATCTCACAATTTTCTTCGAGCATCGTGAAAAGTCGAATGTTTAAAAATAAATTTTATGAAGAAGAAAAAAAAAGAAAAATAAGCTAAAGTAAATTTTCATAGCTCAAAACGCAGTTCTCATTAAATCAAACCTACATTTTTAAAAAGAATACATCGACAAGAACTAAAAATACCAAAAAAAAAAAATTTCTTCAGAACTAAAACAGAATCAGTTTTTATGCTCTTTACAAGCTTCCAGTAATAAAACCTAAACAACATAGAAATTTTTTACGACTCTTTAAACTCAAATATTTAAAATAATTTGTTCTAAAGAACGAAACGATTGTTTCATGTAGAGAAAATTAAGAAAATGTGCTAATAATAAAGAGAAAAACTTGGCAATCAAAATATGACATGTAGAGCACATGATTAAGGAGAATGATAAGCAAAAAAATTTACGAAGTTTTAAAAACGCATCAGTTTTCATTATTTTAGTTTAAAAATTATTAATGCTAAAGAGTCAATATTAATATTTGTAATCATAATTGAACTTTCTCATACCACATTCCATATAATTTTTGGTTAAGAGACTTTAAAAGTTTATCAAAATTTTTGAAGAAAATTAAGCATTATTACACGATACAATGAATTTATAATGGAATTACGCATCAATTGGCCTTTAAGTTTTTTCGGTCAGTTTCAGCATGAAGGTACTGGGATAAGAAATTGCATACTCAGGTGGAGACTTAGGAAGGAAGAAATTTGAGAAATGTGCTAAGCATGTTTTTGAGGTTAAGTTCGTTGAATCTCTACGTCAACTATCATGAATATAGGGCTCTCGTCAATGCTTTATTGGACTTTTACTTTAGTTATGAAATCCCGAGGTTTGGATATTATTTATTTTGAATTGGTTTGGATTGTGAATTTAAAAAATTCAATTAAATAATAAGTAACGTAGAAGCTGAAAGAAAATTAAATTAGTAAACAGCATAACACGGACAGAAGGATTGACAGAAATTACATCAGATAGAGCGACTTTATACAACATGTCGCTGTTTTTTTGGACATTCCCTTTTATTTTCAAAAACCTTTTTATAGAGGATAAGCCTCGTTCGAAAAAAAACAAAACCACCCCAGTTTTGGTTCTTTTTCACCAAAAATTTAAACCCTTGGCGTCATTGGATCACCACTCGCAGATAGATTTTTCAAGGCTCTTCCCGCCATCCACACCCATCTCTCACCTGATGATAAGACGTTTGCTAAGACAACATTCAATATATTTTTATGAAAACACAAGAAAGAAACAATAAAAAGAGCTGATTGCGAAAATCAGATTCTGTTTATCGAGCAGCAGAACATACTAGAGATTTGTAGAGAATAAAATTAAGAAGACAGCATCCAGTATGTCGTGAATATTAGCATTATTTATCATTTATAATACCTAGATATGTTTTAAAATGCAATTTAAAGCATTTTTGGTTTAGATCATAGGAGGCTTTTTTTAAAAAAAAAATAACGATTTTAAATCTTTATTAGCATTCTAAATCATTTATAATACCTAGATATGTTTAAAAATGCAATTTAAAGCATTTTTGGTTTCGATAATAGGTTTATTTCAAAAAAAAAATATCGATTTTAAATCTATATTAGCATTCTTTATCATTTATTTATAATACCTAGATATGTTTTAAAATGATATTTAAAGCATTTTTGGTGTTGATCAAAGTAGGCTATTTTCAAAAAAATATCGATTTCATATCTAAATTAGCATTTGTTATCATTTATAATACCTAGATATGTTTTAAAATAAAATTTAAAGCATTTTTGGTTTCGATAATAGGTTTATTTCAAAAAAAAAATATCGATTTTAAATCTATATTAGCATTCTTTATCATTTATTTATAATACCTAGATATGTTTTAAAATGCAATTTAAAGCATTTTTGGTGTTGATCAAAGTAGGCTATTTTCAAAAAAATATCGATTTCATATCTTAATTAGCATTTGTTATCATTTATAATACCTAGATATGTTTTAAAATAAAATTTAAAGCATTTTTGGTTTCGATCATAGTAGGCTACTTTCAAAAATATATCGATTTTAAATCTATATTAGCATTCTTTATCATTTATAATATCTAGATATGTTTTAAAATGCAATTTAAAGCATTTTTGGTTATGATCAAAGTAGGCTGTTTTTTAAAAAAATCAATTTTAAATCTTTATTAGCATTTTTTATCATTTATAATATCTAGATATGTTTTAAAATGCAATTTAAACCATTTTTGGTTTCGATCAAAGGAAGCTGTTTTTAAAAAAGTCGATTCTAAATCTTTTTTAGCATTCTTTATCATTTATAATACCTAGAAATGTTTTAAAATGCAATTTAAAGCATTTTTGGTTTCGATTATAGTAGGCTGTTTTTAAAAAAAATCGATTTTAAATCAATATTAGCATGTTTTATCATTTATAATAACTAGATATGTTTTAAAATGCAATTTAAAGCATTTTTGGTTTCGATCATAGGAAGCTTTTTTCAAAAAAAAAATATCGATTTTAAATCTTTATTAGCATTCTAGGGTAAACCATGTTGAAATTTGTGCAATGTTGAAATTTGTGCGCTCAAATAAAAAAGAAATTAGCCCAAATAAGCCATTTAAACCAAAATTTTGTTTGCAGTTCTGTGTAAAACAGTTGTACAAACATTTCTACATCATTTTGGACAGTCTCGAAGCTTGGAGCAGCTTTAAATTTTAAAAATTCAAAATCCCATACAAAATTGTGATTTTCATATTTTAAAATATTTGGACATAACCAGTTCTGCTTGTAATCAAATCACAGTTTAAATATAAAATTTGATAATTGCTATAATGTTTCAAAAAAATTCAAGTTATAAAAATCATTGGAAGTGCTTTAAAAATTGATTTTAAAATTTCTTGATTGTAAATGTTAAAATTTGTGCGAATTTTTTTTACAAATTTTGAAATTTGTGCGTTTTTTGTCGTAGAAAGCGATGGGAATTTTTGTCAACAACAAATATTATTTACGTATGAAATTCATGTTTTTACAGGATTTCATGAAGAATAGCATAAATGGAACTACTGAAAGTCAAAAACTGATAACAGCTGATAAAAATTAAAAACGTGGGTCATTTAAAATTTAAAAAAAAAAACATAAAACAAAAATGCAAAAGACTTCAAGGATATCCATACAGATCCATATATTCAAAAAGTATATCCTGTTAAGTGTCCAATTTCAGATCTTTAAATAAAAACATTTTGATTTCCTATTTTTCATCTTTTTATTGCTAAAACTCTATGCTGCATAAAATTTACACAAAAATGGAGGAATTACTGATTTAATGGATGTTCCTTTGACGGTTGTAAACTCAGCCAGCTCAAATTGAGTTAAATCTTGAATCTTGTATTATTTCTTGAGGAAAAGGTTTGAAACAATTCAGCTTTATATTCTTAATTTCATTTAAAGTTTATTCAAAGCAGTTCCTTCAGCAAAATATCAATTTCTGTTCCAAATATAAATAAAAAATATGTTTGTTTACATTTAAGAATTGCAATTATGTCAAAGATTGCTATTGAAAAAACGCACAAATTTCAACATTTTTTCGCACAAATTTTAAAATTTTCCGCACAAATTTCAACATTTGATCGAAAAAGTCAAAAATCTCTTCCCATATGCAGCATAACCTTGAAAAAACATTATTAACTGAAAATTCCCACAATTATTGATCTTTTGAGCCCATTACCAAATTTACATGATCAGTCATTAGCAACTTATTTGCAAATCAAATCTTCATGTGCAAAAACACACAAATTTCAACATGGTTTACCCTATATCATTTATAATACCTAGAAATGTTAAAAAAATGCAATTTAAAGCATTTTTGGTTTCGATCATAGGAGGCTTTTTTCAAAAAAAAAAATATCGATTATAAATCTTCATTAGCATTCTTTATCATTTATAATACCTAGATATGTTTTAAAATGCAATTTAAAGCATTTTTGGTTTTGATCATAGTAGGCTGTTTTAGAAAAAATCGATTTTTCATCTATATTAGCATTCTTAATCATTTATAATATCTAGATATTTTTTAAAATGCAATTTAAAGCATTTTTGTTTTTTGATCAAAGTAGGCTATTTTCAAATATAAAATCGATTTTAAATCTTTATTAGCATTCTTTATCATTTATAATAACTAGATATGTTTTAAAATGCAATTTAAAGCATTTTTGGTTTGGATCATAGAAGGCTGTTTTTAAAAAAAATCGTTATTAAATCTATATTAGCATTCTTTATCATTTATAATACCTAGATATGTTTTAAAATGCAATTTAAACCATTTTTGGTTTTCGATCAAAGTAGGCTATTTTCAAAAAAAAATCGATTTCAAATCTATATTAGCATTCTTTATCATTTATAATACCTAGATATGTTTTAAAATGCAATTTAAAGCATTCTTGGTTTTGATCAAAGGAAGCTGTTTTTAAAAAAGTCGAATCTAAATCTTTTTTAGCATTCTTTATCATTTATAATACCTAGAAATGTTTTAAAATGCAATTTAAAGCATTTTTGGTTTCGATCATAGGAAGCTTTTTTCAAAAAAAAAATATCGATTTTAAATCTTTATTAGCATTCTATGTCATTTATAATACCTAGAAATGTTAAAAAATGCAATTTAAAGCATTTTTGGTTTCGATCATAGGAGGCTTTTTTCAAAAAAAAAATATCGATTTTATATCTTTATTAGCATTCTTTATCATTTATAATACCTAGATATGTTTTAAAATGCAATTTAAATCATTTTTGGTTTCGATCATAGAAGGCTTTTTTTGAAAAAATATCGATTTTTTATCTAATTTAGCATTCTTCATCATTTATAATACCTAGATTTGATTTAAAATGAAATTTAAAGCATTTTTGGTTTCGATCACAGGAGGCTTTTTTCAAAAAAAAAAAACATCGATTTTATAAAATTTGCATTCTTTATCATTTATAATACCTAGATATGTTTTAAAATGAAATTTAAAGCATTTTTGGTATCGATAATATGGGGCTATTTTCAGAAAAAAAATCGATTTTAAATCTATTTTAGCATTCTTTATCATTTATAATATCTAGATATGTTTTAAAATGCAATTTAAAGCATTTTTGGTTTCGATCACAGGAGGCTTTTTTCAAAAAAAAAAATATCGATTTTAAATCTATATTCGCTTTCTTTATCATTTACAATACCTAGATATATTTTCAAATGAAATTTAAAGCATTTTTGGTTTTGATCAAAGTAGGCTATTTTCAAAAAATTGATTTAAAATCTATATTAGCATTTTTTATCATTTATAATACCTAGATATGTTTTAAAATGCAATTTAAAGCATTTTTGGTTTCGATCAAAGTAGGCTATTTTCAAAAAAAATTGATTTTAAATCTATATTAGAATTCTTTATCATTTATAATACCTAGATATGTTTTAAAATGCAATTTTAAGCATTTTTGGTTTCGATCAGAGTAGGCTTTTTTCGAAAAAATATCGATTTTATATCTTTATTAGCATTTTTTATCATTTACAATACCCAGATATATTTTAAAATGCAATTTAAAGCATTTTTGGTTTCGATAATAGGTTTTTTTCAAAAAAAAATATCGATTTTAAATCTATATTAGCATTCTTTATCATTTATAATACCTAGAAATGTTAAAAAATGCAATTTAAAGCATTTTTGGTTATGATCAAAGGAGGCTGTTTTTTTTAAAAAAAAAATCAATTTTAAATCTTTATTAGCATTCTTTATCATTTATAATACCTAGATATGTTTTAAAATGCAATTTAAAGCATTTTTGGTTTCGATCAAAGTAGGCTATTTTCAAAAAAAATATCGATTTTATATCTATATTAGAATTCTTTATCATTTATAATACCTAGATATGTTTTAAAATGCAATTTTAAGCATTTTTGGTTTCGATCAGAGTAGGCTTTTTTCGAAAAAATATCGATTTTATATCTTTATTAGCATTCTTTATCATTTACAATACCAAGATATATTTTAAAATGCAATTTAAAGCATTTTTGGTTTCGATAATAGGTTTTTTTCAAAAAAAAATATCGATTTTAAATCTATATTAGCATTCTTTATCATTTATAATACCTAGAAATGTTAAAAAATGCAATTTAAAGCATTTTTGGTTATGATCAAAGGAGGCTGTTTTTTTTTTTAAAAAATCAATTTTAAATCTTTATTAGCATTCTTTATCATTTATAATACCTAGATATGTTTTAAAATGCAATTTAAAGCATTTTTGGTTTCGATCAAAGTAGGCTATTTTCAAAAAAAATATCGATTTTATATCTATATTAGCATTCTTTATCATTTATAATACCTAGATATGTTTCAAAATGCAATTTAAAGCATTTTTGGTTTTGATTATAGTAGGCTGTTTTAAAAAAATCGATTTTAAATCTATATTAGCATTCTTTATCATTTATAATATCTAGATATGTTTTAAAATGCAATTTAAAGCATTTTTGGTTTCGATCATAGGAGGCTTTTTTCAAAAAAAAAATATCGATTTTATATCTATATTAGCATTCTTTATCATTTATAATACCTAGATATGTTTCAAAATGCAATTTAAATCATTTTTGGTTTTGATTATAGTAGGCTGTTTTAAAAAAATCGATTTTAAATCTAATTTAGCATTCTTTATCAGTTAAAATACCTAGATATGTTTTAAAATGCAATTTAAAGCATTTTTGGTTTCGATCATAGGAGGCTTTTTTCAAAAAAAAATATCGATGTTATATCTATATTAGCATTCTTTATCATTTATAATACCTAGATATGTTTCAAAATGCAATTTAAATCATTTTTGGTTTTGATTTTAGTAGGCTGTTTTAAAAAAATCGATTTTAAATCTAATTTAGCATTCTTTATCAGTTAAAATACCTAGATATGTTTTAAAATGCAATTTAAACCATTTTTGGTTTCGATCATAGGAGGCTTTTTTCAAAAAAAAAATATCGATTTTATATCTATATTAGCATTCTTTATCATTTATAATACCTAGATATGTTTCAAAATGCAATTTAAAGCATTTTTGGTTTTGATTATAGTAGGCTGTTTTAAAAATATCGATTTTATATCTATATTAGCATTCTTTATCATTTATAATACCTAGATATGTTTCAAAATGCAATTTAAATCATTTTTGGTTTTGATTATAGTAGGCTGTTTTAAAAAAATCGATTTTAAATCTAATTTTGCATTCTTTATCAGTTAAAATACCTAGATATGTTTCAAAATGCAATTTAAATCATTTTTGGTTTTGATTATAGTAGGCTGTTTTAAAAAAATCGATTTTAAATCTAATTTAGCATTCTTTATCAGTTAAAATACCTAGATATGTTTTTAAATGAAATTTAAAGCATTTTTGGTTTCGATCATAGTAGGCTATTTTCAAAAAAATATCGATTTTAAATCTATATTAGCATTCTTTATCATTTATAATACCTAGAAATGTTTAAAAATGCAATTTAAAGCATTTTTGGTTTCGATCAAAGTAGGCTATTTTCAAAAAAAATATCGATTATATATCTATATTAGAATTCTTTGTCATTTATAATACCTAAATATGTTTAAAAATGCAATTTAAAGCATTTTTGGTTTCGATCATAGTAGGCTATTTTCAAAAAAATATCGATTTTAAATCTATATTAGCATTCTTTATCATTTATAATACCTAGATATGGTTTAAAATGCAATTTAAAGCATTTTTGGTTTCGATCAAAGTAGGCTATTTTCAAAAAAAATATCGATTTTAAATCTATATTAGCATTCTTTATCATTTATAATACCTAAATATGTTTAAAAATGCAATTTAAAGCATTTTTGGTTTCGATCATAGTAGGCTATTTTAAAAAAAAAAACGATTTTAAATCAATATTAGCATTTTTTTATCATTTATAATATCTAGATATGTTTTAAAATGCAATTTAAACCATTTTTGGTTTCGATCAAAGTAGGCTATTTTCAAAAAAAATATCGATTATATATCTTTATTAGAATTCTTTGTCATTTATAATACCTAAATATGTTTAAAAATGCAATTTAAAGCATTTTTGGTTTCGATCATAGTAGGCTATTTTCAAAAAAATATCGATTTTAAATCTATATTAGCATTCTTTATCATTTATAATACCTAGAAATGTTGAAAAATGCAATTTAAAGCATTTTTGGTTTCGATCAAAGTAGGCTATTTTCAAAAAAAATATCGATTTTAAATCTATATTAGCATTCTTTATCATTTATAATACCTAAATATGTTTAAAAATGCAATTTAAAGCATTTTTGGTTTCGATCATAGTAGGCTATTTTAAAAAAAAAACGATTTTAAATCAATATTAGCATTTTTTTATCATTTATAATATCTAGATATGTTTTAAAATGCAATTTAAACCATTTTTGGTTTCGATCATAGGAGGCTTTTTTCAAAAAAAAAATATCGATTTTATATCTATATTAGAATTCTTTGTCATTTATAATACCTAAATATGTTTAAAAATGCAATTTAAAGCATTTTTGGTTTCGATCATAGTAGGCTATTTTCAAAAAAATATCGATTTTAAATCTATTAGCATTCTTTATCATTTATAATACCTAGAAATGTTGAAAAATGCAATTTAAAGCATTTTTGGTTTCGATCAAAGTAGGCTATTTTCAAAAAAAATATCGATTATATATCTATATTAGAATTCTTTATCATTTATAATACCTAGATATGGTTTAAAATGCAATTTAAAGCATTTTTGGTTTCGATCATAGTAGGCTATTTTCAAAAAAATATCGATTTTATATCTAATTTAGCATTCTTTATCAGTTAATATACCTAGATATGTTTTTAAATGAAATTTAAAGCATTTTTGGTTTCGATCATTGTAGGTTTTTTTTTAAAAAAATATCGATTTTATATCTATATTAGCTTTCTTTATCATTTATAATACCTAGATATGTTTCAAAATGCAATTTAAATCATTTTTGGTTTTGATTATAGTAGGCTGTTTTAAAAAAATCGATTTTAAATCTATATTAGCATTCTTTATCATTTATAATATCTAGATATGTTTTAAAATGCAATTTAAAGCATTTTTGGTTTCGATCATAGTAGGCTATTTTCAAAAAAATATCGATTTTATATCTAATTTAGCATTCTTTATCAGTTAATATACCTAGATATGTTTTTAAATGAAATTTAAAGCATTTTTGGTTTCGATCATTGTAGGTTTTTTTTAAAAAAAATATCGATTTTAAATCTAATTTAGCATTCTTTATCATTTATAATACCTAGATATGTTTTAAAATGCAATTTAAATCATTTTTGATTTCGATCATAGTAGGATTTTTTCAAAAAAATATCGATTTTATATCTTTATTAGCATTCTTAATCATTATTAATAATTAATAATTAATTAATTTTTTAAAAAAATATCGATTTTAAATCTAATTTAGCATACTTTATCATTTATAATACCTAGATATGTTTTAAAATGCAATTTATCTCAAAAGTGTTCCAGTCAAATTTTGATGATATGCTTTTACCCCCTATGTAGTCATCATCTAAGATAGGTGCGGCGTGATTAAAGATATTTTTCCTAGGATTTTCATACATTTACTATCAAATGAGTACAAACATTATTGAAAAAAATTATGTACTTCACCAAATATAGTTCTCATATAGGACTACTAGAAACTGAAAACCGTTTTTTATTTTAATTAACCGTTGCGGAGAGTTTTTACTTCAAAGTTTGTGTGAAAAAAATCTGTTTTTTTGCTATTTTCCGACTTTAAACAGCCCTGGAATCACGAAAACAGCACCAAATGACTTGAAATTAGGCATAAAAGTCAAATGTTAAGTCCTCTACAAGAAAAATATCACTTGAGATCGTAATTTGAAAAAGTCCCAAAATCAAAGTGAAAGTCCCTCTTTTTTTCAATGTGATGCCAACTGTATCGCTCAAAGTTATCGTGTACAACAATCTCGTACTTGACGTCAATTAGCTGAATACAGTCTTTAAATCATATGGATTATGTAGAAGCAATTGAATGGATTTAAACTAGCAAAATGAGGGCAATCAATTAAACCTATAAATTTATAGGCATAAATTTTCTAGCTCTCCATGTTCTAAAGCATAAACGAACCAAGAAAAACCTTTTGCTGCTCTTCTTTAATTTCTTTTTGTTTAAAATTATAAGGAACAAGCATGTTTATGCTTTTTCCTTTTCGTCATCTTTGTTCTGATGCTACAATAAGTATCTCGTCAAAGCTCGTAGTATTTCCTTAATTGCTTGAACACTTCGATCATGAGGAGCTAAGTGATGAATTACGCATCAAAAGAATCATAAATGGTTTAAATTTGTAGTCATTCTGAAAAACTTGAATTTGTCTTTCAACACATACTTTTTGTAACGTCGATTAACTATCAATTCCTAATTATTAAATTATTTTATCATTTATGATTAGATATTTTACTTTTTCACATTATAGATCCAATAAAATAATTTATTATGTTAAGTTCTAGTTGCACAAAAATGATTATAGACATTATAGATAGTGTTTGATCTAAGTATTTCATTGCCGTTCTTATTATTTTGTTCATTAACAATCTTTTATTGGATGTCGCATATTGATTAGTCACTGAAAACCCAAGATGTGTTAAAATCTGATCTATGCAAAAAAAACTTTCAGCTTATTTTTATTTTTTTTTTATATTGCTGTAATCTATCAAAACGGGCGTCCGTGGAGGTTCGTTGGTTTTCTACGTAAGTCTTGTTTCATTAGATTCTTATTAATTACTTTGCTCAAATTATTAATTGAATAAATTAATTTATTAGATTTTTCTTGCTTTAGCATACCTCAATAAATATAACTGTTGTAGCTATTAAAATAATTAGCCAAATCAAATGACTTATCAGTGAAAAAGAAATTAAATCATTTAACTAGATTATCTTTCCTTCAACATATTGCCATCCATCTCATCAATGAAACACAACAGACATTACATTTCGTTTGCATGTTTTCAAGTTATTAATTCACCTCTACAATCTTATAATCCACTCCATTCAAGATCTTTCCGTCCTTTGGTTCGCTATCCAACTCTGTTGTCGTTTTTCATACTTCTTCTTTAGTTTGTATTTACTTCTCGTTCGTTGTTAGTTTTACTGCACATATTTCTCTAACGTATAGGTTCAGTTTGTTTTGAGTATTTGGTTTATCAAGATGTTAACATAATTTCTTTTATGATTTTCAACATCACTAAGAGAAATATCCAAAATTCAAGAATAATTGATTTAAGAGGAAAAAAAGTGTAAAAATTAAAGAACTTTGAAGCTGGTTGTAGAATAATTGTCATCGAATTACATCGTTACATTGCATACAGAATTAGGAATAGAAGCAACAATGAATTTTTTTATCAGGTAAATCTATTTGTGATAATATTATAAGTTGTGAAGAAGTGATGAGTTAAAGTTATATTTTCTTTGAATTAAGAACCTTTTGTTTCAAATAAAGTTGTATGATAGATAGTCAATCGGCAAATGGAATAAATTGTTAAACAGTTTAAAAACAAAGTATTCAATAAGGCAATAAAAGAGTAAGTTATGTATTTCCATACTTAAAATTCATCACATATTCTCACGTGCACTAATTGTTTGTTCAAGAAATTTCTTTAAATTTCTATTCTGTGTAGCTTGTGTCAAATCATCACATTTGCGGTTAAATGAACCATTATATTGAGGAGTGTTTGAATGAATTCGTCTTTAGCTATATTTACTTCTGACGTTACTATTCTATTAATGATTTAAACCAGTGCCTGATTGGCATACATTAAATATGTACATTAATACTAAGTAGCTGCAATTCGATTGTCGTATACTATCCGAAATACCTCTCCATGTACTTCAAAAAAGACATGATTTAAAAATAAAACGTGTAGGTCAATTTTTGAAGAATTTTTTATTAAGTCTATGGCAATAATATCAAAAAATACTTTTGTTGTGAAGCAAAATATGGAACATAACTTGTTTAAACTGTATAAGAATATTTCTTTATGATTGGTTCATCCAGGATTTTATAATAATAATATCAATTGTACTGCTTAAACAATCTCCTTCATTTCCAAAAATACTTTTTGTCAAATTCAGCGCACTCCAAAAAGAAATAATTAGATGAGATTAAAAATTCCATTCGAATTTTAGTCCATCCATAATGAACCTAATAATGAAGAGGTTTAACTTCTTCATCAACAGAAAAATGTTTATGATTTTATTATATTTTAACGTTATTGCCTATTTTCTCTGCGCTGTTTATTATATCTAAATTGAAATTTTACTACCAAATTGCATTTTTTAATCTTTTCCCAAATTGAGTTTCTACCTTTCTCTGTAACTGTGTGCTGATTTTTGGAACATATTTCTTTTATATTTTACAAAATTAAACTTTAAAAATAAATTTTCGGAATAATGTTTATCGCACATAGAGAATTTGTACAATGCTATTTAACATATCATCGTTGGCAATAAGTTTAAAAAGAAGAAATGATGGAATTTTTAAAGAAACTTTACATTTAAGTCCACTTAAACGATGCAATTGACCAGATTTGAATATTCGTTAATGAAAATTTTTATCTTCTTCTTTCTTCACTGATCCTTTATATTTTATTCAATTTTAATTTTGTGTCAAAACTATGACGGTATTGCAGCATATGGAATTGTAATAATGCTGTCGCTTTCGAGCTGAAAAATCATTTAGGATTGGTCGAAAAGGATAACTATTGTTTAACACCATCACATTCATTATTTAATGGATTTCAAGCTTCAAGTGTTGTATAAAATCATTGCAAAGGATTTTCACAGCTTTTCATAAAATCTTCTACAATGTGCCTTTTTAAGAAATTCAAAATAAGGGGCTGTTCACTTATTACGTAACGCGAAAAAATGACTTCTTAGACCCCCCCCCTCGTAACAAAATTTGTATGAAAAAAAAATTTCCTTGTTTGAATCGTAACAAAATCTTAGACCCCCCTCCCCCTAAAAGCGTTACGTAATAAGTGAATGGCCCCTAAGGCTTTTGTCAATTTTTTGATGTTCTTTGAGATATTCTATTCTTTATACGAACAGGCTTGTTACAATATTCTTTAGTGCCTTGTATGTAAGTTGGGCTGGGTTTTATTAAACGATAAAAAATTCCCGAATTTAGTCTGTTTCGATTCCATTGCCGTTTAAAAATTAATAGAAAAAATGCACTTTCTGCATTTCAGCTGATGTTATTTATAAATTTTACTCCGACTTTACAAATAAACAGAACAACATGTTGATTCTTTTCGTGATAATGTGTTATGTTTTAAAAATATTTCTTCATTGGTGGAAAAAGTAAAAAGTTTGTCAAAAATCATCTCTTCTGCATATCTAATAATTTATTAATTTTATTTTAACTAGATTTTTGCTAGCAAATTTGCTTTTAAAAGTATCTGAGCAGAGTCATATAATTAATAATTTCGACATCCGAAAATATCATGATGTCTATTCGACTCAATCACCGATTACATATATTCATCAGTTGAAGTCTTTTGAAAATAATTTTGAGAAAAACGTTTTTAAGCAACAAAAGCTTTCGAAATCATCAAGAGAGAATTTTAAAGCAGCTTCAAACCAAGAACTTTTAAATGTGCTTGGATTTCATCAATCAAAAATGTCTTTGAATCAGAAGAGAAAGTCATATTTGTTATCGAAAAATCAATATCAACCTGACAATTCAAAGATTTTCATCATTAAACTTCCACCAAATCAAAACTATTATGCAGCAAATAATGTCAAATATTCAAAAGATAAATTAAGGAATGAATTGGTACATAACTTTAGATAAATTAATATATTACGATTGGTTAACTGTTCATTTTTTATAAACAGATTCCTTTAGGATTCACATTAAATGGAAAACCTGGAGCACTTTATCATTGGAACTTGCCAATTATAGAAAACCTTTTACAGTTAAGCGTGGGACGAAATAATAAAGTCGCACAGAGTAAAGAAGCTTTATATGATCCAATAAATTCAATGCTAGAAGCAAGAGAAAACTTTAACGACTATACTAATGATGGAAATGAGCAGAAGAATTTAAGAAAAAAATCTGTTCAAGTTTATTATGCACCTTCAAATGGGAATCATTTTTCAACAAAGCCCATTTATACTAACGGGAAACCGAAAAGTTTTTATATTTTAAAGAAAGATAGCGAGGAGGCTCAGCATAAAGAGTTGATTAAATTAACATGATATTGAATATTTTTAATTTCTAAGTTATTTATTAAATTATTAATTCTTCTTTATTTCTTTAATTAATATCTCATCGATTATAAAAGTTAAATAAAAGTGCATGTAATTGTGAATGCAATAATAAGCAATAAATTTTATTATTTCTTAAAGAGAAAATAATACATTAGTTGAAATCATGAAAGGATGTGCTGTATTGAGTTTTTAGATGATGTTTAACGCAAATTTGAAAGCTATGTGAAATTATTAGTTAAGTTTATGTTAGATTAAATGAGAAGAATTACAAGCAATCGACGTTTAGTCATCATCTTGATCTTGTGGATTATCACGTGGCTTTGGACCACCTGCTCTCTTAGCCATAATAATTTGATCAACACGAAGGATTGTTGTTGCTGCTCCTACAGCATATTTGATACCCCAATATTTGGTTGGATATGCATCATAAATGCTAGTTGATTTTACATCAATTGTTGCTGGTTGTTCAGAGTTGATGTCAAATCCTTGTGTCTTTTCTCCAGATTTGTGTGCAAAATGCAACTTTTGAACAACTTCAGTTGCATTAACACCGGAATTTTCAGCAAGTGCCTTTGGGAAAGATTCTAAGGCTGTGGCAAACTTTCTTACAGCATATTGTTCTAATCCTGGAAGTGTGTCTGCATATTCGGATAAGCTTTGAGCCACTGATATTTCAATAGCTCCAGCACCAGGCAAAAATTTTCCATTTCGTGTAAGACCTTTGAATGTATTGACTCCATCATCGATAGCACGTTCAATATCATCCATATAATTGTCTGTAGAACCGCGAATAACAATGGTAGCAATTTTACTGTCTTTGCCTTCATTACGGAAAATAACAACACCTGTTTCGCCAAGTTCATCGACAAAAACCTTATCGCAATATCCTAATTCCTCACTAGTTGGAGGAGTTAATCTTGGCAAAACAGTTCCATTTACAGTTTTTGCTAATCGACGTAAATCAAATTTAGAATTTAATCGAACAGCCATCATGTTGTATTTGTTGATGAAATGAAGAGCCATATCTCCAAATTTACCACCGGCAACTATTACTTTAGTTCCAGTTTCTGCAATCGCCTTAATTTGTTCTTCTAAAAGATTTTCTTCGCCTTTACTAAAGTTCTTAAGTTCTTCAGCAGTTTTGATCAAAACAGTCCCCTTTGTTTCAGTTTGTGTGACATCAACAGGGCATGTATATAAAGCAATTTTAGCTTGTTCTGCATGTGCAACATCTCCTTCAACAAAGCGTTTAAAAACCATTCCGTTGACTACTTCTGAAGCAGTTAATCCACATCCTAAAATCTAATGATACAAATTTTGTGTTATGAATTAAGAATGTTTAATGAGAAATGACAAATAAAAGAATGACTCACTTTACAAACTCGAACATTATCCACATTGAATGTCGTTTGTTCAGGCAAAATTGCAACACATGCTTTGGTAATGAGATCAACCAGAATATCTTCATTTCCGAATTGTTTTGACATTATTGAGGCTTTAATGCCTTCCTTGACTTTTTCAAGATTTCGACAGTCATCAACTTCGTAGCAAACGAATGATGGAAGAATATCCAAAACTTTGTCTAAAGCTCTTTCATATCCTTCGCAGATGTCTGTAACATTAACGCCCAAACGCAATAACTCTTCGGCTGCTTCTAGAAGAGCTCCACATAAGATTACAACAAAGTTTGTTCCATCACCAACTTCAGATTCTTGCATTTGACTTGCCATAATCATTAGTTTGGCAGCTGGATGTTCAACATCAAGTTCTCTCATAATTGTTCCGGCATCTGATGTTACAAATTGCTTCTCAATATGATTAATAATCATTTTATTCATGCCATTTGGACCGTAAGCTGAACGAACGCTCGCTGCAAATTCCTTACATGCTGTAATATTTCGAAAAACTGCTTCTTCTAATCCATGATATGCCTTAAAAATGTGAATGAGAGAAAAAAAAACAATGTAAATTAATAATGTTATATGAATTAAACTCAATCACTTACTCTAGCTCCTTCTTTAAGCATCGAAGAGAAGCCTGGAGCTTTTGGAATATGCATTGCCATGATTGAATAATTTTATAATCTTAATTGTAAACAGATGTGAACTAAAATTCTTCTAGAATGTATTTAAGGTTAATATATTTTTTATTTTTTTGGGAACGGTGCCATCTATTAGAATTTTTATCTTCCATTCAAATTTTATTTATTCGTTACGGAATGTATTTGAAAATGTATGTATGCGAACATGCCACATGTCACATGAAAGAACTTTAGCATGAAAAGAAATCAAATCTCCTTCTTGACAAAATTAATCGTTCGTATTAAAAATTTATTACTATATAGTATCATAAGAGAAGTGCAAAATTTCTGGTAATTTGTATGAAAGGAAGATCAAACTGATTCATTTATAAAAGCGTGGGAATTGACATTATCATTATTTAATTTTTGAATAAGTAGCGATAAAAAAGAATGTCTTGTACGCACGTAAATGAAGATTATTTCACATCTTTAATCCTTGCTCTTAAACAGACAATTTTCACGCATTACACTTTGTTTCTGAAGAGAATGCTGAAATCTAAATGGAAAATTAAATTAGAAATTTATGATTGTGCTTTAGGGGTGAGAATGAGATTTTTTTGACAAGAGCGACGAAACTTAAATTCTTATTGGAAAATAAAACAAGGGTGATTAGTGAACTGTAAAGGAATATTGCTTTAGGTTTTGTAGGTAGAAATTCTCAAAATGGAAATGTTTTAAAGAATTTTGCACAGATTTAATTTTCTATCCTTCATTTCTAACATGATGATGTATTTGCGACAACTAATTTATCATTCATCCTACAACGGCATTATAAATTGTATTACTCTAGAAATACCTATTTTAATTGAAATAACAATTTATGCACATTTTTAATAAATGTTAATTCCCTTAAAAATTTCGATTCCATAATCAATTTCATGCTATGTTTAATGGACCAAAAGATTGTAAATGTGACAAATATTTGTAAAATATAAGCAGTAAAGTCATTTAATTTACAAAGCTTTTTATAATATTTAATGAGGAATATTCACGTAATCAGATGACAAGTAACAATCATTATTTCAAAAGAACATTTTACAAAAACCTCATGTCTTATGTTTGAGGAAGAAATAATGATAGTTTTCATCTAATTAGTCATCAAATATTTCCGTAAGTACTACATATACTGAAAAGATTTTGAAACTAGTGAATCGGGAAAGGAATCCAATACAGATATATATATGCACATGTTTGAAAGTTTGTATTTTATAAAAATCACACTAAACTTTCGTCTTTCAAAATCTTAAGAAAGGAACGTTTTTTGCTTTTTCTGAAACAACGGCTATTCCTCCCTTGCCCAAAAAACAATACAGCTCTTCTATAAAACAATACGGATCGAATGTAAAAAACTCGAAGTCTCTACGATGTATTGTTATTGAGATTTCTTGATGATTAATTTGCATGTTGCGTGCATAAATCTTATTTTGCGATTTTTAAGCAATACATCAACCAATTAAAATTCTGTTTTTTCCAAAAGCACAAAATTTCAGGTACACACTTTTGCACTGTGAATAACTTTAGTAAAAATAAAACATTCACACGTAAATATGGTTCTCGTGAAGATACTATCCATTAACCAAGGTTCACTCTAAAGTTATCTAAAAGAATGTATGAAAATCCAAATTTTTCATGACATTGGTTCCAATTTTAACGTGTTTTGTAGTAGCATTGCCTGTGCAGAAGAACCGACCAAAATAATGTAGTATCATTCGATGGTTAGTTCCTACAGGAATAATAAGCACTGTATGGTGTAATAATACTTTCTTTTCTGAGAAACTGGAAAAAACTCGAAAATCAATCAAAAAGGTTCTATTTTTGATGGACCAGTTTTAGTTTAAAGACAAAATTAAGGAAAGTATAGGATCTGCATCTAATGTTAAGTATAACTTTTTCACAAATTTGATTTGAGTTTCTATTGATAGACAAAATAGATTGTTCAAAATTCTGAATGTAAAATTGAGTATAGCTAAAAGTTGTTAAAAAATTCTAAAGATTCTAGAATGAAATTATAAAGGATGTTTGTGATTTCCTTCTCCATAAATTTATATTATGCACCACTAATTGAAAAAAAGAACCATTGGTGATAAAAATAAAAATTGGAAGTGTAAGTGTATTAAAGTTTAAGCACATTAAATTAAATTTTAAACCAAGCAATTAACTGCCGCAGAAAACATGAGCTGAATAAAAATACACTGTGCATTATAATCTTGGTGAATTTATATTTTCAAAAGTTTTCTGAAAGTATGGTAATCACCGTCCGTATGAAGTAGCAAAAAATTCAACATTGAAAAGTTTCAAGCATTTTCATTTCATACAAAACAAGAAGTCGTACCAAAAATAACAGTACGTCATACAAAAACTGATGCGGACGACGAAAAGGTGTGTGTGTGTGTGAAACTTCAATAAGAAAATCACAGAAAAAGCAAAACTTTGAGAAGTATGCATTTGTTCAATAATCTAATATTCATGACTAGATTAGGAAATCAAACGTGATGCATCATCTAAAATCCTATAAGCATGTTTATTAGTTCTGAAATGAAATTTTTATTGAATATGTTATTCATCGAATTGTAATTAATGATTAATTGATGGCGGTAATATGGATACGATTGCAGAAATGATAATTCAAACACATTTTTGATTTTATTTTCGCATTTGCAAAACTTTGGCAATAAAATTGGTTTATTTCTTAATCAGAACTTGATTGATATTAATTATGTTACAGTTTTTAAATAATATTCAAACAAAAAATATATGTTGAGATGAGTAAAAGTAATTAAAGATCTTCTCTCATGTATATTTTTTTTCACATTTGATATCGAAGATAAAACGAAGAGTATCGTTTTGCAAAATACCTTTATTTCTCATGTCAAACAATGAAGATTTTGCGACTCTTATCAATTGAACAATGGACAGACATTTATTGGATTGATGAATTCATTTATTTTTTACCCCATACCGATGATAGTTTATTCCACTCTCGTCTTTTACCCCATGCATTACCTGTGATGATGAACATAAAATGTGCATACACATTCATATATTTATATTAGGAAAATAAAAAAGATATAAGCATTACCTCTTAATTGATTCCAGTCTCTTTTTCCCCATCCACCATTAAATTGACTCCATGCACGCTTGTCAATTCCATTATCATAGTACTCTACATCGTCATCATTTTGTTTGTTTCCAAGTAATTGTTCAGCATACATTTTCATAAGCCTTCGGTTCCATTGATCACTTGATTCTTCATCTTCATTTTCCTCAAAATTGCGTTTTCCCCATCCACCATTCTGAAGCTGATTCCAGGCTCGTTTTATTTTCGGATGATATAAACTACTTGTGGATATTTGAATATTGTTTGGATTCTTCCTATTCTCTTCTCCATTAATTGCTTCTTCGGCATATATGGTTGTTAAAAACATAAAGACGATAGTTGCAATTGAGAGTATTTTAATTCCTTTATTCTGTTCTTTGATCATCATTTTGATTCCTATTAGTATTGGCTTTTTAATACCTTTAAGTAAAAAAGGAAGAAAAAAAATATATATAATAGAGCATGAATGGTCTCTCGATAATCATGCATGCTGTGTTCCTTATATCAAAACATCGAAAAGGCATTTTTACACTATTACCACAATGAATAAATACAATTAGTCTGTTAAATATCATTAGTTCTTGTATTTTTTCTGAATTCATTGCCATTCAAGCTTTTATCATGAGAGGACCATGGATAAAGATATAATTTAAATTGATGCATGAGTTAAAGAAATATTATATGCCTTTATAAATCCTTTGAAGTCTCAACTAAAGGATATTTATAAATGCCATTGCTTCTGGCCATAATTTGTTCCATGAAGAGAAGAAAAAAAAAGAATGTTGAGATAGATACATCATTACAATAGAATCTTATTATATCCCATTAAAGTTTATTTCAACTGAATATACGACAAACATACCCAGAAATCTTAAAAAGCTACACAAATCAAACTATTTTTTTTGGCTATTCATAAAAAATGATTTGAGATTTGAAAGGAATGTTGATAAGAAGAGCTTTTTGAATGTCATTTGAGTGTCTATTGTAAGCTTATAAATTCTAAATTGTATCATCCTCAAAAGTAAGTGTAAGAAAAATAGCAAAAACTCGTAAATTTGTTTTAGACAAATTCAGGTTAGAACTAAGTGAAAATCAAATCATGAAAGGAATTAGTTTCATTTGACTTGACAGACTTGAAATCTTTTCCTTTTTAATTATTTTCCGTTTTTTACAACAGAATTGATTCAATCTTTCGGAAAGTTTCACATAGAAATTCACTAAGATGATGCTCAAAAAACTTTTTACAATTCTTTAATTGCAACATTGACTATCGAATAACTTTAATTACACAAATTCCTTAATTCAAACTTTTCAAAAAGATGACAAGGAAAAATGGAAAATAATTGAAAATTGATATTGTTTAAAAACATATTTCTTTAAAAACTGCAATAGATTATTGAAATTAATGAAAAAGAAATAGTGTCTGACGTCTTGTGTTGGTCTGTCTTTGATTGTTCATATATTTGCTTTAGTAAGGCTGAATTTAAGACGATACACTTTTGTCGTATTTAAATTTTCATTTAAATCATAAAATCTTCTTATAAATCGAGTATCACGACTAATTAATTTTAAGGCTTTTTGGAAAAATCTCGACACATAATTTGAAAAACACTGAGTCTTAAATTGAACTATATCAGTTCTCTTATATTTTTTATCTCTCAAATAAATATGAATATTTTTAATCTTGACCATACCCAAAAAAATCTAATACTTATAATCTGTAAATTTAATTTTTCGATTAACCTGAACAAAACTGATTTTAAGAAAAAATGCATCTGAAGATAAATGAAATGGATGTTAAGGATAATAACACAAAAAAATTACAAACTTTTAATTTTGTTTGAAGAATGTCGAAAACACTAATATAAATTTGTAACACTTTCAACAAAAATTAATATACTTCTTTTTCAATATATACAATAATAATGTGGCTTAAAAAGACTCGAACACGTCCAATACTCCTGACTTGAAGAGTTCAACTGGCTTGTGGCTAAACTACTCTGAATGTTTTTATATAAAAATTTTCTCCGTTTGGATGCTGTGCTATACAGCGTGAAAATTTTCAGAATACACAGTCAGGGGAAAAATATGTTTATGTATAGATTCATGCAAGTAATGAAAGAGCAAATTACAACATTGAAGAACAAAAAAAAATGTTATAATCAAAAAAAGCAGTGAAAGAATGGAGAAACGAAATAAACCGAAAAGCTACGGAAATTTTCTTTCGAAAGAAAGTATGGAGAATAAGAATTGGAGAAATACAGTTCTTCTACCTATCCATCCACGTGCTGTTGCCGTTGTTCCTTAACTCTGTTTAAGAATTACGTATACTGTAATAATATGACTGACTTTGTTTAACTTCCTGATTATTCACACTTTTTACTTACTTTCTTTCCATTCTCCTGACACTTTTCACAACTTGAGTTTATTTTTTAATCAAGTTCATGCGGGTAAGGTTTGTACATCAGAATTTTGTTGTTGAAAAATTAAATTTTTGATTAGATAATAAAAAAAAAGACTGAAGAGCACGTTACGCATCATGATAACATTTAGAACAAATTTATTGGAATGAGGATAGAATTAATTTGCACAAAGTATTAAAAATTTATTATCGGTGAATCCAATCAATAATTAAGTGACTAATCTAGCAATTTCATTTTAAAAATTATTCTGATAAATTTAGTGATGTCCTTAAAAAGTTTTTGGATTCTGAAAATTGTAATTATATGAGAAAAAGTCAAACTTTAATAATTTTAGTGAAAAGCAATGAAACATTAGGTTAATATGTTGAGGTTCTTCAATATCCAAAAGTTGTTTAATATACTTAAAGTTCTACATATCTGTAATTCATAAAATCTGAGGTTTTCCTTTGTATAAAAATGTTATTGTGGATTAAATTTCAAGTTTGACATTAATTCAACGTTAGATAGAACTATGAATAAAATATTTTCTGGAATTTCTAGTAGAGTGGATCATCCATACGTTTATTAACAAATGAATCATATGTTATCCGTTAATTTATTACAAGTTAAGGACAAAAGGTAAAATCCTAAAGGTACAGTAGAAACCACAGTTGCCTCATTACATATCGCATGTCCTTTCATGAGAATACAAAATTACTCGTCATATATTTTATTTTCGTGAGATGCCTCCAAAAATACAAATGCTCATAATCGTCGTTTTTACATCATCCTTTATTTATGTGAAACCAACGCAATTAATCACATTTGTTTTATGTTATATACTTGACATCTTTCACATTTTCATCATGGTTTTTCTATTAAGTAAATATGAAATGTACCATCAATTTGTAGAGACTCCGAGCCTGTAATTTATACACATGATACTCTTTAAATTCATAACTTTTCTAAATTGATTTAAAATCTAATACTGAAGTCCACTGTCTGAAATTGTTAAATTTATTATTATGAACGATACTAGTGTACCAAAATACTGAAATTCAATACACAAAGGTGAAGAATTCAAAATACTGTTTATCTTACAGATTTGCTTTATTTGTGAACAAATGCTTTATCATTTGATATTCATTTCTCAGTTTTCCTTTATTGACTTGTTGAACATTTCTTAACAATATTATTAACAGAGGGAATAAGATTTATACAAAATTATTAATATTCGTCCAGTAAGTAATGGAAAATTCATCATAGATGATTTTTACAAGTATTGCAAAAGTTTTGTTTTAAATCTAAACTTTCATTTTTCGAAAATGCCCTTTTTTGATGCTTATGTTGATTATGATAAAAGATTTAAATTCAATAAAACAATGGATTACTGCTTTCAGTCATATTTTTTTGTTGTGGTTGTGGTTTTCATGATGGACAATTTCGCATGATTTTATTTTTTTCCCCAGCTTCCTTGAAGTTTATCCCACGAAGAGCCTGAACGTTTTCCCCAAAGTCCTCTGAGATTATTCCAATTGCCTTCTCGCTTTCCCCAGCCTCCGTTTCGTACGTTGTTCCATGAACTTTGACCTTGTCGCTTACCAGTTCCTTGTTCATTAAATATTTTCCATAATCGCTTATCAACTGTTGTTAGATCTCCATTGGATTTATAATTATTTATTGAAGAATGTTTTTGTGCATTAGCGTCACTATTACCATAATACGATGGAATCATATTTTGCGTATGATAATTATCCATTACATTCTCATTACCCTTTCTCCAATTTTCCTGTAAATTCTTCCACATTCTGTTCGCTTCATTGATTTCATATGTTTGTTGTTGATTATTGCTTTTACCATAATCCCCACTATAAAATTTCATTTCAGCCGCTGTGTGATGTTTGATGCTGGATAAAACGATTATTAAGATAAGTGAAAAAGCTCTCATCCCATTAATCCAATAAAAATGCATTATTTCGTAGAGCTGTTTCTAATCCTATGAGAGAGAATCTATATGAAAGAGACAAAAATTGGATATTACATCTAGCATTATGTTGATTTATTTAGGAATATAATGAGATTTAAGTCGATTTAAAAATGAGCAAGATTTTCTAATGACATGCATTTCCAAGCCGACAAGCATGATTTAAATCCACCATTTATTGAACATAAGTGATATTTTTTATATCCATGAAAGATTTTGTGCATATGAATAAGTATAATTGTTATTGACAGCATATAATTGATCAGATTTGTATGGCGTGATGAATAGAACTGTAAACGTGGTTGAAAATTCTAAACAGGTACATTGCCCAAACAAAAGTTGAAAACATATTTTCGCACTTGATTTGAATTGCTTCTGTAAGAGCAATTTTTGTAAAAAAAATAATTTCTTCTTTCGTCATATTTGGGAGTATTTCAAGCAAAATAAATCACATTAAAGCATTCAATCTTCACTTAACAAGAAAGCTTCTTGTAAAAAAAATTGTACTGAATATTGATAGAATAAATACGAACGTATTTATTGATGGATGGCAACAAAAAACAAATTTAACGCGGAACATAAAAAAATTTATGCACATAAATTTTCTCATTGGTACATAAGGATAAAATTCTTTGCCTTTGTCTATTCGATTTCGTTTAAAATTGATCCTTTTTACGTTTAGTTGCATAATTTTCCTTGCATAAAAAAAGATACTGTGGTTACAGAAAACCATGCAAAATGTTTATTAATGGAGAACTTAAAACTTATTTAATGCAAGATAAATTTACGCATTTTAAAATATTATTCGCCTTGCTTAACAAGGGTCAAAGTCTAGTTATTTTTTTTTATGCTCATAAGACTGACTGATTAGAATTGTATGTTATACGCCTGTACATTTTTCATCGCCTTTCTATTCATTTGCGTCAATTTTATTAGCATCTCTGAATTGCCTGGATAATGATATCCTTATTAAATTAATGCAAAGCAAATTTATTTGACTTTTCATCATTATAAGATACATAAAATTATCATCAAAAAGCTTCTAAATTGAAAATCACAGGCTTCTTTTATCTTAAATGAATTGCTTAGCTCATTAAACTACGATGTCCATATTTTATAATTAAGAGATTTACGCAATCTTAAAATTATCATAAATCAAATTGCAAAACTCAAATCTCAAAGAACTTTTCTAGATCGCTAATTTGAGAAGGACGTCATTTCTTTCATAAAAATTATGATGACGTCTTCACAAACATGTATGTTTATGGCATGCTTCTTTTTTTGAACAGTTATCTCAACTGGTTGTTAACATGCTTTTGATACCAAAAATTAACAACAATTAAAAAAGTTTGTCTTAAGTCTAGAAAAGAAAAAGAAAAACGCTTTCCATTAGTGTAATATTTACATGCACATATGTAACAGTAATTAAAACGAAAAGGCTCGAACAAAATAATGAGATAGGTTTGGTAAATAGTTTAGTTATTCAAAATAAAATAAAAGAGATTAAACTAGAAAGAGTGTGCATGCATAAAAATAATTTATATGAACGCCGCAGGTAAAATATCTTTCGTTTAGAACATTTTCACATACTTCAAGTGTCACAATTTAAAATTTAATGACGCTGAAAAATTCCATTTTATTTCTAATGACAAAGGCTTCCTAATACTTTTTATGTCATCTCTTTCTGTATCAAATGAAAACTAGAAAGCTTATATGTCAGCACATGTTTTAATTTTTAAGAAATTATGTCTGATGTTCATAGCTCTAAAAAAAACGTTTCACCTTAAAAGGATTACAATACATCCAGATATTAAAAATCCACAAATTTAAAGGATTAAAAGTTAAAAATCCAACGACTGCAAACAAAGAAAACTTCAGTTAGATTCGATAAATTCAAACTGAAATTCGAAAAATTTCGAACTGTTTCGAACTATTAAATTTTTTAAAAAATAAATGACCGTTAGGGAATTAATAAAATAATATTTATTTTAGTTATTTTTTGAAGCAAAATTATTCCTTTAATGTACCAATCGACTTTGAAATTGCAATTTTACTCTAAATTCAACAAAAACGTTTAATAATTTATCAATTGTATCTTGACAATGTTCAAAATCGACTTCAATTTGTGCAATTACTGTATTGATGAATTTCTGGTTAAAGGAAGGATCAGAACATAAGGTAAATCAATTAAGTTGTCTATAAATAAATTCAAGAATACACAAGAAATATTTTTTTTTCACAGCAATATTCAATATTATGCAATTTAAGAAATTCAATCTCCTTATCTTTATGCACAGAGCTTTTTGGAAGTTCAAACAAAGGTATTTTATTGATTTTCTTTCCTTTACAACCAGTAATTACCAGAGTTTGAAAATAAAATGAAAATTGCTCTATTTTGAAAATAAATCAAAATGAAAATTATGAAAATTGCCAATTTTGATCAAAGCAATTTTGCAATTTTGTCAATTTCAGAAAATTGCAATTTTAGAAATTGTTTATTTTCCAAAATTGCAATTTTGGAAATTATCAATTTTTATTTTTGTGACGTCATAAATATTTGATGGATAATTTTGTATGAAAATTTTCTTCTTTTTAAATGAATTTTTTCTTCAGAAAAACAAAAGATACAGTTTATTTCCTGGATGTTGATATTCGTTTTTAACTTAATACTTGCTAATTCCTGCGTGTTTGATGCGTTGTTCCTTTAAGTTTATTTTAAATTAAAGGTACTTATAATGCTCATAATCATAATTTTAAATTTATCATAATTTTAAAACACGCAGGAATTAGCAAGTATTAAGTTAAAAACGAATATCAACATCCAGGAAATAAACTGTATCTTTTGTTTTTCTGAAGAAAAAATTCATTTAAAAAGTAGAAAATTTTCATACAAAATTATTCATCAAATATTTATGACGTCACAAAAATAAAAATTGATAATTTCCAAAATTGCAATTTTCTGAAATTGACAAAATTGCAAAATTGCTTTGATCAAAATTGGCAATTTTCATAATTTTCATTTTGATTTATTTTCAAAATAGAGCAATTTTCATTTTATTTTCAAACTCTGGTAATTACACAATTTCTGACCATTTTAAAAAAATGAAATTTTATAAATTCCACAAAGACTAAGAAATGTAAACAAATATTTTCAACGGAAATTTTAAATTCAAATCAAGTTCGAAAATGAAGTACCTATTTCCGAAAATGAGTTCTTGCTTGCAGTCGTTGGTTAAAAATATCTTAATTGTGGATGATTTTTTTAAATATAAAAGGGCAATCTATGGTAAAGAAACAATTAGCTTAGAAATCATTATGACTCAAGCATGATTAGAGCTGATTACAGAAAATGTGTTAATCCTTTCAGTTCTTCAAAAGAAGTTTATAATTACAATTAAAAATTCATTAGAATTTTAAATCATTCAAAGATCTCATTAACACTATTGAACAAGATAACAATTCCAATCGAGGATAAATTTTAACTGGAAAATCATATTAGTTTTAGCAACTAAAATCTGCAAAATCATAAAATGTAACTTTGTAATGTTTAATGTTTGTACTAGTTCAGCATTCAACTTGATTATTTGTTGCTTACATCAACAAAAGCATGTTAAATAGAGTAAATTGTTTGCCAACAAGATGCTTTTGCAAATTAACTTCCTGATTCTTTATGTTACTTTATAGAAGAAAAAAAAAACTTAAGATTGATTTCGAACATTCTTTGATTTTTAAACATTTCAGAGTTTATTTAAGTTGAGGAAACTATTTTTCAAAGTTTTAAGTTGTTTGGAATTTTCATAACAAACACAGAATGTTTGATAATTAAGGCAAAATGAATTTTAATTAGACATCCTTATCATTCTTCACATTATCACTTATTAAAACAACTTAAATCATCCTGCTTGATTAATCTGTACACAAATTTATAAAATATGAACTTTACCTTAATTTGCATGCAGTATAGTAATACGTATAGTATCTGCAGTAATTAAGCTCATATACGTATACAAATTTCTTGATTATTTTTATAATACTAGATACTTTTTCTACACATATCACTGTTGTCAGTTGAGCAATTCAACTGTTGCGACAAACATTTTAACATTTCATTTTATACACACACTCTCTCTCTCTGTCCTTCCTTTCAGTTGCTGAAAAATTTCATTTTTCATTTCTTCTCAACTGTTTCGAATAGAATTGAATGAAAAGGAATGACGAGATTCTGTTGAAGAGTGTAGCATAAAAAAAATAAAGCCGAATGAAATACGACGAACGTATTTTCCACGTGATAAATTTTACTAACAGTGAGAAAGAAAATTTTCACTACTTTTCTTCCCCCAAACATTTTAATCTCTCACATTTCTCTCTTCAATTCTCTCGTACTTATGTACTCTTCTTTGTCACTAGCTTTCTGATCAGTTTTATATTAATCACCATAATTCTTATCAGCGACATTTGATGGAAATAAATGACAAGAAGTGATTTAGCTTGTAACAGAAAAATGCACATGTTTGTTTCGTGGTAAATGACGATAAAACTGGCAAAATATAAATAATTCTAATTCATAATGCTTTTAGGTAATTTTATTTGAGCATATGACATTAGGAAGCTTCTGCGAAAGCTAGATTTTTGATAATTATCAAATCAAAATTCAACAGCTTATTTACTTTGTTAATTGAGTCACAAAATCACAGTTGCGTGAATAGCTTCAATAAACTGGTTTTATGCAAAGTATCCTAAAATAGGAATCATTTGTACATACAAACATACATTTACAGTTTCTTCTTAACAAAATAATGTTTTGAATATGCCGAAAATTCTTGGATAGATCAGTAAATTTATTGCCAAGTCATATCATGTCTGAAACCAAAAACCAATATCTAGTAGGATCTAAGGCATGCAACAATTGCATAGTGTGACTCAAGTACGACGGAATGAAGTGTTAAAACTTTCCCAGAATTATGTCCATATTACATTCTATTGCGTCCACCAAATGCAGATGTATTCGTCGTCATAGAGTAAGCTTGGCTCAGCCTCATACCTGACAAAAAAATATGATTGCTCAAAATTTTAAAAATACTAGGATCAAATTTTTTTTTTTACTTTTTATAAAGTAATAATTCTATCGAATAGCAAAATCAAAAGGTTTACAAAATAAATTTAATTATTTTCGGACTTCTGAACCCTTATGAAATCTATATACCTCAGAAGTAAGTCCGAACGTTTTTTTAAGTGATTGAAGGAAGTACCTTTTTCCAATGATAATATTGTGGTCCAACTGAAAGAAATATACAATCCAAACATCATGTTATTAATTTAATTATGGAAAATTAATAAAAATTTATTCCTTAAATTCAATTTATGTTGACAAAAAAATTACTTCTACAGTCTTTTTCTATAAATGTACTATAATTGTTGTATGTTATATGCGTTAGGAGAAAATTATTTTTACTATTTTAACTTTTTGATCTTTAATTATTAATTAAATTGTTGTGCGAGATTTTTAAGCTTTTATATCATTGTCTGCATGAGGTTACATTTTGGATATTTCAGTTTCATAAGTCTTATTGTCGGCATGTTCTCACAAGAGTAAGTTTATTTTCGAATAACGAAAAAAAAGGAATTGAAGAATTGATGAATAATAATGAATGTTAGCGATGAATTAAAGTGGATTATAAATTTTTGGTATTTTTACTCACTAAATGCTTTTAGCACATATTTTTGTTAGTGAAAATCAATATATAAAAAAAAATCTAATACAGTTCCAAATATGTTATGTTTAGTATACTTTCCAGAATTCTTTCAAAACAGTTAAGGATTTTACTTTAAATTTTGCAAAAAAATCTTATCTTATTTATAAAATAAAATTCGCTGTTTTCTTCAGCATTCCATAACTTTTTCGAGACGTTTTCGTGCATTAGAGGCATTCGAAAAGCTGAACGTACGGAAGATTTGACTTGCAATTTAAATTACGTATAAAAACATATTTTAAAGAATTCCAATTCAAAAAAAAATTACAAAATATATGAAAGAAATTAAAGCATTAACACTCAAGGTCAATTCTAGAGAATTACTCAAATTTTTCTATAATTTCCTTCTTAAATCCCTAAATGTAATCTTGAGTGTCAAAGGCTTAAAAATAATTAATATTAAGTCATCATGATTGACTAAAGCACATTTTTACAAATCCACTGACAAAATTATTTCCATGTTCATCGGTTACTTTCATTTAACATTTCAATCAGTAATTTTTGAATTCGTAAATTTACAATTTTTATTGCATGAAATGCTTTTTAAATGTAAAAAGAATGAGTGATTTGTATTTCAAAAAATTACAAAAGTCCTCGTGTTATTGATCAAGGGACTCCAGCGCATTTTTATAGCAACGATCAGTGTTTGATTAACAACTTAAGGCGAAATAAATAGCAATTTATAATATATATATATATATATATATATATATACCCTTAAAAGCATTTGAACTCATTACATGATGTTTTTCCAGAATTTATCAAATTACGTACAAAATATTGAGTTGTTTAAAATGGACGTAAGTTAATATAATAAACTACGTAAGGCAAAAAAATTCCATGGAATTCATGGTTGCCCAAGGCTTAACTGCCCCATTATATTTATCCCACAAACAACTGCCCTAATGTATTGATTGCCCCAAATACAATTTCTCATGCGTAAACTTCCCAAATTTTTTAAAAAATGGCTATTTCATAAATATTTCAACTTTTATCTTAAAATGGTAGCCAAACATAAAGTTATCCACTGTTCAAAAATAAGCTTGGCATCTAGTTTTGTAGCTCATAAAAATCAATGAAGCTTTAAAGGGTTTTTTGTACTTAAGGGTTGCATCATTTTTGAAGAGGTCAAAATTTTGAATTGTAAAAAAATTAAATCGCTTTTAACTTTTGTTTTTCTTCGACGATTTTGTTTTTCGTTTCGGATATTTTTAAATTTAAGGGACTGTTAAAAGTTTAATTCTTTAAAAGAAATGAATTTTAGATTTTCAATCCAAAATTAATTTTTTAATTTTAAATTATAATTTTTGATTTCAATAGCTTTTGCAACTTAAAGGAAAAATGATGGATTTAAAAATTTCTTTGTTTTTGATTTTTGAAAACAAAACATCGTTGAAATCATGGAATCTGGTCCGACCTTAACTTATATAAAAACAGACAAAATATTGAAAAATGAATTAAAGCAAAATTTTTATCAGCATCCAAACAAATTATTATAAGTTTTCTGTCATTATAAACTATTAACATATTTATCAAAATATAATTATTTATCTGATGCATCAAAAAAAAATTTTAAAAACAACATTAGAACAAATATGAATTTGCTTAAATCTTATATACTATAGAAACTTCAAAACCAGATTCTTTGATAAAATTGAGATTTTGAAACATTTCTATCAAATATTCTAAAATCGTTAAACTTCACAAAAAAACTATTGTTCATTAATAATTTAATAAGAAAATATTTTAGAATACAGATTATTAATTTTTGAATTGATGCTATTAATTTTAACCAAAATAAGCTCATTGAAATATTATGGAAAATCAGGATGAAAATCTAAAATCATGTACTTCAGATTTCTACAAAAAGTAATGAACATTTTGGAGTAGAAATTTGAGATTTTTATCCCGATCGGATATTTTGCATTTAAAAAAATTAAATGCATAAAATTTGGGACAAAAATATTGGGAAAGTTGATACAATGGAACATATAAATTTAGGGCACTTAATTGTGGGGCAGTAAAACAAACCCGAGCTCTCTACGATGTCTGATTAAAAAGTTTTTGTTGCCCCGAACGAGCGAACAAAGTGGATTATTAAGCTACCTTTTCGAAACAAGTTTCAAAAATGCGCTAAAAATTTGCTTAGTTGAATAAAACAAAAAACCTCTAAGAAAAAAGGCTTTCAAAATTATACTGAACTATAATAGGAGGCAAGAAGGAAAACATGATCCCACCAAAAATTCCGGAAATTAACATTGCAGCTGCCATCATTCCAGCTTTAACTTGATAAACTGGATTTGATTGTGATATTGGTGCATACATCATAGCGAGGGAACTCAAATATCCTGAAGAAAAGCTCATTAATATAGCAATAGACCAATAAACATAGTCATCTTTAATATAAACTGGTAGAACTCTCGATACTCCAAGCGGATGATAGTTACATATTAAGAACAATGGTATAAAAACAATACGAAGAAGAACTGGCCATACAAGGAATTTCGGCGAAGGCTAGATGAAATAAATTATTAATTGAACATTATTTTAAATATTATATATTATTAGAACATACCCATTGAACCCAAGAAGTCAATAAACTTCCCAACATTGCAAAGACATTAAATGTTAAGAAGCAAGTGATTGTTGTAAAGTATTTGTTACTGATTATTCCAAACAAATCGTCGTTCATTGGCTTTATATCCGAGTGTACTGTAGGAAAAACTGATAATGTAACGAAGAAGATCATGAAAACATTGAATAGCTGTGGAAAACATTGTTTGAAAATTGTCCAATATGGTGGTTTTCCACTTCCAGTGATATTTGATCTACGCGATTTTTCTTGCATTTTTTCACTTTGCATTTCATGAAATCGATAAAACCTGTTTAAAGGCATTGCAAAAAACGTATCAAAACATATCAGAATAACAAACATTGCTGTTATAAAGTAATAAATTGCTGCTTTTCTAACTGATGACCATATAAAACCACTCATAATGCTAATGCTTGTTGCAAATGTTCCACTAATATTTGATCCCAACACTACAGCTCCTGTGTATTTTGATGGAAGTTTAGCTGCCATTCCATAAACTGTATTTTGAAATATTCCTCCAAACACTGTGGATAATTAAAAAAGATGTCACGATTAAAATCATAACAATTTCAAATGTAACCATAATGGATTAAAAATCGATGTCTATCGGATCTTCCGAAAGATTATACATTAACGTCGATTTTGGTCACGTTTGATTTATGATTTAACAAGAAAGCAAGTTAAGAAAAACGTGGTAAAAAAGAAACGACACTTACTGTTGAGTGCAACAACTGATGCCATTGTAACCCAAAAAAATGTCCCTGGCCATTGAGATGAATCAACCATAGCAAGTATAACGGTTATTAAAAACAAAATAATCTCAATTATTAAACTCCAAACAACTCGTTTCGTCAGATCGCCCCTAATTTAAACAAAAAATAGGCAATTGAAAATAGATTCATAAATTAATTGAGTTATTATATTAGGTTAATTTAAATTGTTCACAAATTCTGTGATTGATATTTACCCTAGGTTAACAAATATGTTCATCCAATTGAAAAGTACATTAGGAATTTGTGACGCGAACGTTAAATAAGGCATGAAATTTGCTGCATATTCTGTATTATTAGTTCCAGTGTAATTTGGTGAGAGTTTATAGTCCACAAAGTACTCTTTTGCAGTAATAAACATATTCCACGGCTAGAAAATCTCCATCGATTAGCTTAGAATAAGTTTGAAGAACTAGATTCGTACTTACAGTTAAAGTTCCAATTCCATGAAAAAGTAAAATGAAGAAAATTATTTTGAATCTATCGGAAGGTGGCTGCATTTCCATTTTTACTCGGTCCATAGTCAAGCTTCTAAAATTCAATTCATCTTCTGGTAAGTCATTACGCGCTTCCCACGATGGCGTTAGCTTTACAGGTTCTGTTGAATTATTTCGACCTATTCAACAGAATTTAAACAAATATAAGCAACATAATTTTAAAAAAATTAATTAAATTTCACTTTAGTACATCGCTTTACAAACAAATAGAGTGAAGTCATGATACGAAATTTGTCTACTTCTTTAGTGCACCAAGGTTTTGTCAAAACTGATTACAGAAAGAAAAATCATGATCATGAATACACTTTAAAAGAAAAATAAGCATAAAATATTTTAAACAGTCGGTAGCCGTCAGTCGTCTACATCAACAAATACAAGCAAGCATACATGCTTGCAAGATTTTTTTTCGTTTTTAACATTCTTTTATGAAGTTTTCTTTTGTTATAATTATTTATCATCAGCCTCTTTTATTTGCAAACTGCGAAATTTTTGCCTTTCGTGAAAAAGGGATACGAATGAAACCTGATTTTGTGATAAAACTGTATCCAATGGTCAGAAATATCCACACGAATTTATTTTTAAAATCGTATTTTTGCAGTCTTGATCAGTCACACTAAAGGGTCATATCATAAATATATTGTAATTTTAGCTCATATTAAACAATAATCTGAAGGCGATCAAATATTTTAGTAATTGGACACAAATCGTTTTCAGATTCTTGCATGATTTCTTTGTCTTGCTATTTTACTGAAAAAAACATGAATCTACGTTCATTTAAATTGTTAAAAACAAGTAAAATACAGCAAAAATTCGATAAGAAATTATTTCCGTCAACAGAAGGAGTTCATTTCTATACTCTGTTGTCGTATACAATTTTGAGCTTGATGAAAGATGTAAAATTTGTTCTTTGTTTCAAGCATAGATCCAAGCCGATGTTTTTGACTTAAATCAATTTTTGTTCTTTTTTCGGAAAAAAGCGGCTTACTTAAAATTCTGAGCTTCCTTTACCTAAACGCTGACAGAATGTTACATAGAATCATAGTAAAGCATGTACAATTCAGTTCTAATATATGAACTGGATTCTAAATGGCTTTTTTCTACGAAAAAAAATCAAAAAATTGATATAAGCTGAAAACATCGGCTTCAATTCCTGTTATAAGAATTTAGATATTATTACTTATTTCTTCAGTCAAAAATTAAATTATAAGGAGTAATTTTACATTTAACTTTTCTGACATTTTCTAAGGAAATCTATTAGTTATCAGCACGTGCTATTTGCTAATGTTAATATAAATTAAAGTTTTGAGAAATTTGAGACTGTTATTTAATACGAGCTCTTTAGGTCAATGATCATGTTACACATTACGATTTGGTAAATAATAGATGAATAAAATGTTGAATTCGAATATAATACCGCTTTTATTTGCGTAATCTTACTCGATATGATAGAAGGTTCCGTAGACCGTCCTAAGAGCGACTGCTCCTCTCGTTTTTGTGCCATTTTACTAAGGTTTAAATTTAATCCAGAAATAGTTTATGTTACTCAAGCATAAAAGGAATCTAAAACGAAAAAAATAAATAAAATATCATTAGAATTGAGTTGACAATATCACTAGATTAGTCAGCAATAGCACATTGTACTTTAAATTTGGAGCATTTCTTTCATCCTCAAGTACTTTGATAAATCTCTGAATAAACACCCAAAAGCAAAACTGTATTATGTTGATCCTGATAAGAGATATTGGCTTCTTTTGTTTAAGTGAATTTGACAGATTTATGGCTTTGGTATGATGTAGTATTTAGTAATAACGACGATAAGCGCTTGACAAGCTCAGCACAAAATAAGAGTTCAATATTCGCTAATTTTAAATAACGTGATTTCAAGCACACAAAATATGTATATTTACATGATAAATTGCGTTTCAATATGATCATATATTAATATTCTGATATTTCTATTTGATGTGTAGGCAGCTCAACCAGCTTTTTAGAAAATCATTTGCATTATTATGCAATTTTATTTAAATACCACAGGTAAGAACATTGGATAAGAACTCGTGATTTGACTATAAATTTAAATAAACTCACCTTTTATGTATGATAGAAAAAACTTATAAAAATTTCGAGATGATGAATTTTTAAATTACTTAATACTACACTAAAAGCTTCCAGAGCTGCTTTCCAATGTTTACTGATTACAGATGAATTAAAATTTTAATTTCAATATAAAAAAACAACACATGTATACAAGTAAGTAGCTATCATAAGTTTTTTCTTACTCAATATTGTCTAAAGCGCACTAAGGCATGTTTTTAAAAAAATATGTGACAAAAATAATGTAGTAAAAGATTTTATCAAAATTTGAACAACATATATGTCGCTGATCCTTCCGAACACGTGGCATGTACCAACTTTTACATGAAACTGTTATAAAACCAACCGTTAAAACTTTGGACAATGTGTAAGATTTTTTTTTTAAAACTCGTTAAAAACGTTAAACGGCGCAAAAATTTCAAGTAAAATTAAATCGTTAAAAATGATTGCATGTAAACTCAGGTATAATTTTAAAATTTAAGCTTTAATTCCGGGCTCTAAAAACTATTTACTATAATGTTAATCTATATTGTTTAATAATAAACTGAAAAAGCTACTCAATTTGTTTGAATGTTTGATTTTAATCAGTCATTTATGCTAGACGCACCCATAAATGTTGTGTTGTCAAAATCATCGAGTTTCATAAAAATTTATTGAATTAATAAGATTTACCAACTTGTGGAGTAGATAACAACAATCTGAATTAATAAATAGGCTCAAGAAAGAAAAAACAAATAGACGAGCCATGTTTGAAGTCACAGATTTACAAAGTAGGTACGAAAAATTTCAAAACTGAACTTATTGCTGACTGTTTATTATTTATTTAAAGAAATTGGTCTCGGATTAGCTGGATTCGGTATAGCCTTTCTGTTTCTTGGAGTGCTGATGATTTTTGATAGAGGACTTTTGGCAATAGGAAATGTAAGCCTTAATTACCAGTCTTGATTAATGATCCAGAAAAAAATTCTTTTGATTCCGTTTTAGATTCTCTTTATATCAGGACTAACATGCATTATAGGATTCAGGAGAACATACAACTTTTTCTTTCAAAAACACAAGATAAAAGCAACAGTAGCATTTTTCTTGGGAATTACAGTCGTTCTCTTAGGATATCCATTAATTGGGATGATTGTTGAAACCTATGGATTTATTTTATTATTTGGGGGATTTCTACCCGCAACAATAGAATTTTTAAGAAGGGTTCCATTCGTTGGTAATTTCCTTAATTTACCAGTGATATCAAGTCTAGTTAGCAGAATTGAAGATAAAAGAACGAGGGTATGATTGGTTTAATTAATTGGAGATTTTAGATTAGTTAATGTTTACGGAAATTCTTTATATCATACATATTTATTCAAAGCTTGAACAAAGAGAGATTCGAAGTGAAAAGTTAATTTATCTGAAATAAAACAAAAAAGTCATTAAATGTAATGTTTTATGCTTTTAATTCTGACTTAAAACATTAGCGAAAAAAACCGTTGTTGTCGTTGCTAATGTGCTAGTCTTTAAGTCACTTTATTATTTTATTCATGTTTTACGAATCCTTTTAGTTTTCTGGTGAATGAATCTATCAGAATCTATAAAAATCTACTAAAATTATTTCAAAGAAACTTTACACAAGCTATCGGACATAGGTAATCTAAAATCTGACATAGAACTATAAGAATACAAATCTATCATTAGAATTTATTTTTTACAATTAAAACCTCTTAATTCGTTTTAGGATAACTATGCCTAATTGATGATTGAAATGCTATATTTTGACTGTTAATTTTGGTACCTATTGCATATTTTTTTTAAATGTAAAATACGTACTTTTAATTGGTCGATAAAGTTCGAATAAAATTCAACGTTATCAATGTAATTATTGTTAATGACATACATTATCTCGTGTCAACTACTTGCAATATATTATTATTTCTAATAAAAATAGCTTCCAGCAAAAGATTTATTTGGCAAAATGATGGCTTATAGAATCATTCCTCTCAATCAATAAATCAGGATGATTATTGAACCTCCTCCAATTTCTTTATTAACTCGTTTCCAAAAGATTTCGTGTACTCCTTGCTATGTTGCTCCATTAAAGAGTAAATGGTCTCAAACGACTCGATATTTTCCATCTCACATGTATCCAATTCATTTTCAGACACAATATGAAAACCTTGACTGTCCAACAGAACTGTCATACTCTAGTTAATTGAAAGAAATATTATCATTACGTTTAATTTTTTAATATTCTTTATTAAGTCAAACAACATACTTAAACTTAAAAAACAGATTATCTTACCTTCCCCTCTAAAAGAACTATATTTAGAAAGACATTACTTCCATCGCCTAATATTTAAAATGTTCAATACTTTAATGCCCAGAAATGAAGTAAATTTAGACATGTATTACTTATTAATTTACTCGATATTTCTATAAGTTTAACATGATTTTTTATATCATTTATGACACCTTCTGCTTCTTCTTGCCAGTCAATTACTTTTTCGACCGTATTGCTCATCTTACACTTTAATTAAAGACAAAACTTGAGATTTATAGTTGGGAATAATTTTTACTTGCAATGCGAATCGCTTATCTATACTTTTTGTCTGGAGCTTTTAAAAGCTCATTTTTTTGCGAACCGCAATAACAACTCTATTTGTAAACAAGAATTTCCTTCAAAAAAAAAAATATTAAAGGTTGATTAAAAACATTAAAATAGTTCAGGATGAATCAAAATAATCAAAATTTACTTCTGGAAATACAGAAATTTGCTTTGGGGAAGAACTTGTATCATAAGGATGATCCAACAGAAGGTAATCCATTTCTTTTCAGTTTTTTTTAAATTCGATAGCAATAATTTTTTCTATTATAGCAATTCAACTTGTCAAAATTGCACTTAAGCTGTTAGAAGAACTTCCAGTTCTAAGAGATTGTATCTTTGAATACTTTTCAATAATCATTGACACTTATATCACAAACTATGTCAAAGATGTAAGTTATTAACATCCAGCACACAAAAAACAAATAGCTATTTATTGAAATTTTGAATATTTGCAGAAAAGTGCATCTTTAAATGAATCTGATGAATTGATTGTTTCGATGATTAAGGAAGGTCTTGAAAAATTGATTTTTGAACAATCATGGGCACCGACTTATGTTTCTCAATGGACTCTTTCAAAGCTTATAAAGCCATCTGTTGAATATGCAAAATTGCTTAATCTGGATTTTAAGGGTTCCTGTAATCTCTGGCTAGGATGTACTGCAACTAAAATTCTTTTGGAACTATGTGGATTGTGCTTTAATTCGTTTGATGACACTGAAATGAAGAGATTTATTTTTGATCTTGAAAATGTTTTTGTAGATAACAGACCCAATTTTGATTGGTGTGTCGCTCATTTAAGCTCATTATTTCCAATCAAGTTTATATCAAACATTTTACGAATGCCATCAATGTTAACGCCTGCATTTATACCATCGACTGTGACTGTACTTGAGTATCTCTCAAATTCTGGTGATCAAAAACTAAAAGTTCTTATTCGTGAAATCGTGGAAGAGGCTTTAAATGGAGATGTAAATGAACTTAAATCAAAAGATTACATTCCCAATCTAATACGACTTGCCAGTAAGTCGGAAATATATGCCCAATGCATTTTAAATGTATTTCTAGAATACGTTGAGCTGGATTATGTTAATTTTATTGAGAAAATTAAACGACAAATTATCTTAAGACCACTGGATTATAATCCAGACAAATTACATGACATATTTCCAGAACTGATCTTGCGTTCAAAGGAAAATGGAACAAAGTTGATATTAACATTAATGGATAATTTTGAAAATAATCTTTGGTGTGTGGAACTTGTGGAATTGGTGATTCTTGAACTTGAGTCCATGATATATAATGATGATAAAACATGTCCATTAGTTATAGATATTCGAAAAGAAAAGAATTGGCCATTTTTATGGAATGCATGTACAAGTCATAAAAAAGTATTTCAACAGACAGCAATTAGACTAATTTTACTAGCAAGCAATCAGAGAAATCCAGTTATATTCAGCAAATCGATTGAGAAATTACTTTCGGAGAATACGTTAACAAGTCCGCACATTATGAATGCTGTAATTAGATTGCTTGATGAGAATATCGGTAGTAGTGAATCTCCGGATATTAATATAGTTATTTCACATGTACTTCAGCAGTTAGCAATCGATTTAAACAATTTAAAATTGGAAAACAAGTGCTACTTTACCATTAAAAATCTAGTAGATATAATGTCACTTGAAAAAGATGGCCAATGTACTTTTTTAAAACGAAACTTAGTCACTAATGCTGTACAATCATCATTTCGTATAACTCTTCAAATTTGGGAAAATTTACTCCGAAAAGTCATGCTGATTTCAGATAATGTTAACCAAAAGGTTGTAAAAAATGATGCTGACAATGAAAACATGGATGATCCAATGCAAATTGCAGACATAGATAGTGAATGTATTTTTGGAACAAAAGATCAAATTCATATGATGACAAATTTAATTAATCATCTTAATATGAAAGTAATTAATGTCTCTAATGCTGCACGATGCGAGAAAATTACTATCCAGTACTTCTTCTGGAGCTTAAAGGAAACAGATTCACTGACAAAATCAATCATTATGGAGCGTTGCTTTAATTTGCTTTCAAAACAATGTTCAGGCAAAAAAGGAATAAGGAATGTAGCAACAAGAGATTTATTGGAAGGAGCTTTATTCCTTTATACAGACATTTTTAAGCCAAAGGGATTAATTCAAACTACTTGTGAGCATAAATATACAAAGAAAAAGGAAACGTCATTATTAAAAATGAATCAAAAGCAAATCATTTCGTTAAATTTCTCTAAATCATCAATTTTATTACATTCTGGCATAATTGGATCTGGAATCTCTAAATCTATTCAGCATTTGAACGAGCATGTGAATGATGTTGACGAGGAAGTTAAGAATTTTTACATTAAGGCAATTGTTTCATGCTGTCAAGATGAGTCTGATGAAGAAGAATCTAAAATTATCGATGGACTATGCAATGTTTCTCAGTTACTTGTCGAGCTTGTATCCAGTGATGTAATGTATAATGCAATTCATTGGCCAATTGAGGAAGATTTCACAAAAGTTACCATGGAACGTGATTTACATGTACGACGAATCTTTAAAAACTGCCCAATCTTATGGTCTATTTTAGGATTACTTGCTCAATACAGAGTTCCATTATGGTGCAATTGCAGCGTCTTTCTACGTTCATTGTGTGCTTCAATAATGCATCATTGGAGAGCTAAAGCTGAAAATCGAAATGAAAATAACGATGAACTAATGTTTTTTACTGTCAAATTTCTCGAGTTGTTGTCATTAGCAAAATTGCTTCCACCTCCTTTAAATAGTCTTCATATTGTTGTTGTTTATCTTGAACCAAGTGAAATTGCTTATGTACTCAAAGAATGTGTGTGGAATTTCTTCGTTGCTAAAGGTCTTAATTCTTACAATCCAGATTCGAACGTGGAACTTCATGCTTCAGAACAATTTATCAATCCACTTCGAAATACTATGCAAAAGAAACTGTCTATTTTGGGAAATATGTATTATCAAATGAAGTTTACTTAAGTTAATTTCAATTTTAATATATTTAAAGTTTAAAAGACAAATAAAATTTCAAATTGAGTATAAGTTTTTTTTTTGACTTTATATGATTTGGGCTGAAAAAGCTAACAAACTTTAATGAGGCCCCCAAACCTTTTTTTCTATATTATTATATAGTATATATTCCAGGAAAATCTTCAAACCCAAACAGTATGTTCCCATAGCTTGTTTTTCCAATTAATGCATACACACATGTGTGGTTTCGTAAAAACAAACTCTTGAGATGGGTTGGGTATGTGTTCAGACGCTCACAAGATTCCCCAGTATTAAAAGTGACAGTAGCAGACTTTATGGAGACCAAAGAACTCGTGGATTGGATGTGTTGAAAAGAACGCTAGAGTCCTTAATATCCAGAACTGGCAGAAGGTTTCTAAGGATAGACATGCCGGTCGAATATATTTTGAAAATGGAACAATATTTGCTAGATTTATTATGTCATGGTGCTTCTCATTTGCCATGTATTTTTCGTGAATTATGAATTTGGCTATTGGTATTAGCATCCTTTTCTGGAAGATATTCTTCCTTTAATTTTAAATTTATATCACCTAGAGAACTAAAAATGGTTTCATTATATCTGATTTACTGCATTCTACTGCTGTAATGACATGCTGCTCAGAAATCAATGATGCACCTGATTTGAAATCAATCTCATTGTTTCGATTGCTGTTTTCAATAGCTACAACAATGTTAGGGGCCGTTCACTTATTACGTTCGCATTTTAGGGGGGAGGGGTGGTTTGAAAAATTGTAACAAAATGTAACATAGGGGGGGGGGGGGGGGTCAAGAAGTATGTAACGTTCTAACTGTCGCCTGTCTTAAAAAAAAGCTCACGAAAAAAATTTGTTTACAAATTCATTCAAAAAACATTTTTTTAAATTTTTCACCTTTTTAATGATAAAATAAATTATGAACGTTCAGAGGGGGGGGGGGGGGGGGGGGTTGTGAGCTGTAACATATTGTAACGTAATAAGTGTTTTTGCGTAACGTAATAAGTGAACGGCCCCGTAAAAGATTTAAATAATATCTCAAACTTATAAACAAGCTCAAAAGTTAAAGCTTACCGACCATAAATTCTCCAGCCTTTACATTTTCGCCTCCTATAATTATGCCTTGAGTAAAAATACATGAATTTACTTGAATTATATAAGAAGGATGATTAACGAAAGAGAATTAGTCATCGTTAAGTTCTTTGACTTTTGAAAATATTCATCACATTTAATTTCACTCAAATCGTGTGACTGAAGTATGACGGCATGAAGCAGCATGAAGTGTCCAATCACTTTGAAACTTTGCCAGAATTAAGTCCATATTACGTCCAATTGCGTCCAACAAAAAAATAATTGTGCCCTACTTTCTGTGGATATAGCAGGTCCCATTTTTGAGAATTATGCCGTCGTACTTCAGGTTTTAAAACGGCATCATTTCCAAATCTCAATTACAATCTTATAATTTTTTTATTTTTTCGGGAGTATTCTAAAAAATTTCCGATTTTTCTAGTCCTATTTTGTGATTTAATAACTCAGAAAGTAAAATAGTTATCGAAATAAAGTAAAAAGTATTAAAATTGTTAACATAGTGGAAAGTTTTTCTAATAGTTTTTGTAAGATAATTTTCTTATGGAAACTCGGAAAATCACTTTGAATGTAGAGAAAAATTAATATTTTATTGTCCCTTTTATTCATTGCAATTTTCTCAAGAATTTTCCCACTAGGGAAAATTTTCCAATGATTGATATCTGTAGATATCACAATAAGCTAAAATTTGCCACTTTTTTCATAATTTTTCGTCAACTGGTTTTTACGGAAAATTGATTTGAACCAAAACTGAAAAAAATTACTGATTTTCAAATTTTCTTGTTTTTCCGTAAAACTATGATAACATTTAAAAATCTAAAGAAGTAGTTTTGTAGCACATAACCTTAGCTATAATTTAAGTAATAACAATCTCTGTCAAAATATATATTAGACAGGTAAAAGTAAAACTTTCGATATGTGCAGGTACTGGTTAGAATACGCTGGAACTGCCATATGTCGAAAACTACAGGTTGGACTAAGATAATTCCGTCAGATTAGAAACACTGACCAAAAATAGATATTTTTAAATATACAACATGCCACTAGTCAACTTTTGAACATTTGGTGATATTCAAGTACGAGATGGAACTGGAACTGCCATAGATCCAAAATGAATTGTACTTAAATAATTCTATCAGATTTAAGCTGCTGAGGAAAAGTAGACATATTAACATGATAGGATTTGGGCAAAAAAAATATTGGTCCACAAGTAGTAGTGTCCAAAACTTTGACAGTCCATAACTCTCGCTGGTTGTATCCAATTCCAAAAATTTTTGCAGGACGCAATTGGACGTAATTAAGAGATCAATTTTGATGTATAATATGTCCAATAAAGTTGATATTTGGAAATGATGCCGTTTTAAAACCTGAAGTACGACGGCATAATTCTAAAAAATGAAACCTGCTATATCCAGCCACAGGAAGTAGGGCACAATAATTTTTTTATTAGACGCAATTGGAGTAATATGGACTTAATTCTGGCAAAGTTTCAAAGTGATTGGACATTTCATGCCGTCATACTTCAGTCACACCTCAAATTAAAGTTTTGTCCAAAAACTTAAACTCATGGATATAGATGTCAAAAAATGTGTAGCTAATATTGCCAATAACGTTTATATTGCTTTATTTGTTTTATTTCCATTTTGACTTAATTAAAAAATATTTTTTTACTTTCCAGCCTTAACAAGAAACTGATACACATTGAGAGCTTTCAAATGCTTGGATTTTGATGAACGTTTTCAGAGAGGGGAAAGAAGTCAAAAAACTGGATTTTTAATGATCAACTACAAAATGCGTTAAGAAAGAGTTTGAAAAAAAAGAATCTAGGTATAGATAAAGTTGAAGCTAAACTAGATGATGTTAATTGCATCGTAAGAACAATTAGTAAAAGCACACATTTTGAGGAGAATTAGAACTAGAGAGAAGTGAAATTCAAACTTCAAACTAATATTAATAAGTTATTATTTTAAAACTTTAAGTAACAAGATTGCACATTATTCTATCCAGATCCCCAAACTTTCTGTTCAATCCAGTCCAGATAATATGAAACACGTGTATATACGCCAGGAGAATCTTCTGCTCCACAGAAAGTATTTCCGAAACTTGTTATTCCAATTATGATATAAACACATTTATTTTTTGTTGATACTATTTGAAGTGGACCTCCTGAATCTCCCTGTTGATTTCATGAAAAGAGAAAGCAGAGAAAGCAGTGGATTTATTTAAATGTATGAAACTATGTAAACAGTTACTCTACCTGGCATGTATCTTTTCCACCTAAAGCAAGAAAAAAATTAGAATTTATATTAAATCATGTTAATAGGAACTTAGGACTTTGTTTAAATTTGATATACATATCTCATCCTTTCAATTTAATGGGCGAGAAGTGGGGAGTGTAATTTCAATAGATAATTTATATTTTCAAATCATATCCTAAAATTCATCTTTTAGGTTTTAATTTAATTCATGATAACTTGTTATATAGGAAATTCCGTTTTATGAAATTTGAACCTTTTGACTAATTACTTGGAATGTTAGAAATACCTGGATGAATCATTGCTAATTATTTATTTTTCTCTGAATTAAAGAACTTGACCAGTTTTAAGAAAATTATCTGTTTGATAAATTTTAATGCTTCGCAAGGCGTGTAAAAAAAATAATAATACTTACTATCTCCAGCACAAATTTGCGATTCGTCTATAGTCTGATCGTCAAGAAGTCTTCGACAGGATTGTAAGTCTTTTACGGGCAGTTCAACTTTCTGCATAATGTCTGATGTATGGTCTGTAAAAGCTTCAGTTAATCCAAATCCAATAGCAATAGCTTTTTGAATGTTGGCAGTATTTGTTGGTACCATTAGACATGCTGGTCGAATATCTTTTGAAAGTGTCACCTTGCTCACAAGTTTCACAACAGCAATGTCATTTTTACTTTTGTTTGGATCATATTTTTCATGACTTATAAATGAAGCAATTGCTACATCCTTTTCTGGTGAATTCTGTTCTCGAATTTTTAGATTTAAGTCTCCAAGACGAACAACTGAAGGTTTTTCACGTCCAGCAGTTCTACAATGTGCAGCAGTTAAAACAAATTGTTCAGAGATTAATGATCCACCACACTTAAAATTTACAATGTTGTCCAAATTTTTATATCCAATAGCTACAAAAACATGTTAAGATATTTAAAAATACACCAAAACTTGACCAAGTGTTCAAAATAGACCTTACCTGCCATATGAGGAAATTCACCAGCCTTTGCATTTTCTCCACCGATTATCAAGCCTTGACTTGCATCACAATTATCAGTTTGAATGCCTTGAATGTTTGGTATTAAGGAAAGAGAACCTACTAAGACAGAATTTTGAGCTTTTTTCAAATATTCACTGCATTTTGTTTCACTTAAACGAAGTTTTGGATGAGGACTTGTTTGTACAGGCGGACGATTAGTTTGGGTATTTTGTGGATAATATAAATTGGATTGCGGATAGTAAATATTTTGCTGGTTGTTCGGTCGATATATCTGTTGAGTTGTTGGTCGCTGATTTTGTTGATTATAGCCAAATTGACCAAAAATATTGTATGGATTTAATTGAAACTGGTTGTTAAACTGATATTGTGAGTTTATGGATCCAAATATCGAAATATGAATGACAAAGGCAAATATAAAAGTTCTCATTCTAAAATTCTCTGTTGTTTGTGGATTAAGCTATTCTCATAATATATTTAAAATATGAAAAGCAACAAATGATTCTTAAAGAACTTTGATCTTCTATAAAATATTGGAAACTTATGTACTTATTATTAGTTTCTTCTATTCATAAATAAATAAATTAAAATAAAGGCTGAGTAACACTTCAATTCACAAAGATGATTCAACTGTGACTGCTACAATTCTCCTAAGAGACAAAGATCCTCTCAATACGAAACTTCTGAGAGACTTGTTTTATTAGCACGTCTTTGTCATAAGAAGTTAAGTCAAAAAAGAAGAAAACTCGTTTGACAGACTGACTGATACATGCATGCCTGTAAATATTAAAGCAAATATTGACCGCAGAAACGTCAAATGAGCATAAAGGTTTGCATTAAAAGCTTGTTTTTTTTCAAGTTCAAGAGAAAACGTGGTCAACGAGTCAAAGAAAGTAAAGCATGTCATTATGTCACAGTTTATACCCTGTACTTATGCTACATGATAATGACGCACTTTTATCAAATTCATAACTTATCAACATGTAGGACTTTTTTTTTAAATCGTAATATCTTTATATGCGTTCGCGTACCGTCTGTTCTTCTAACTTGCTTGACTTTACTCTCTGCGTTTTTTCCCAATGATAATTAGCTTATTTCATTAACATAAATTAATATCGAAAAGTTAGAGAACTATCATCAACGAAGAAGCAACATCGACTATGCAAAACTTACCAAAGAGTTTTTGGAGATAAAGTCATTTTCTTCTTTTTTATATCCATTCATAAATTTTTATCTCTCCTATAGTTTCGTTCGATGCTGACTTCGTGATCGACATTATATTTTTTATCGTCAGTTTTCCTTTCGGCTCAAGAATTTCCTATTAAGCTTGATCATTTTTGATTCTAAATAAGCTTTTTGTCATTAGAATAGATTTTTTTTTCGAGTTTCTGTTTGTAAATAGAGCAGATCTTTTAATGAAAATAATCTTATTAAACGTATTATATGGAAGGTTTTGACGATTGTTACTGTATGCATGATAAAATGGAATGGAATTAATTAGCGTCTTAAAATATTTTTAATTCAGAAAAAAAAAACATTTTAAGTATTAAATGGTAAGTTTTGAGATAAATTCTGTTACCAAAAAAATTGATCTAAAATTACAACTTTAACAACCTTTTGATACTACAAAAATATGATTATAAATCGAAATTTTATCAAATGTCTTAGGGGCCATTCACTTATTACGTAACGCTTTTAGGGGGAGGGGGGGGTCTAAGATTTTGTTACGGTTCAAACAAGGAAATTTTTTTTTCATACAAATTTTGTTACGAAGAAGTCATTTTTTCGCGTTACGTAATAAGTGAACAGCCCCTTATGGATATACCAAGATTTGCTCAGCATTAGTTTGAAGGTATAAAGCTAGCGAGTCAGCGGAGCTTCGCTCAGCATAAGTTTGAAGGTATAAAGCTAGCGAATCAGTTTGAAGATATAAAGTTAACGAGTCATCCTAAATTGAAAGCACTAGCTGTTGTGGCCCATAACTTGCCAACTTGACAACTGAGCTATCAAAAAACTTTTGCTTCTTCTGTTCAAGTGTAAATTTATTGTTTTGTAGTTCAGATTGAAGAATCAATTTTTCGAGTTTTCCGAGAGCAAGATAGCTGACATCGTAGATACTTCTAGTTTTCTGCACTAGATCCGTGCTGCTATTTTTGGGAAGGTAGGAACAGTCGTTGCTTCAAAAAAAGCAAAAATCCATTCTGTCTATCCTTTGCAACACACCCGTGAATATATCAGCATTTTGTGTATCTACCTGATACACTAGTTTATCTAAGAAATGTTCAAAAATCAATGTTTAATATTAGTTCCACATTCAATTATCTTGATTTTCCATTTTTGTGTCCAGCATCAAATTTTTTACTATCTTTTAAGGGGCCGTTCACTTATTACGTTCGCATTTTAGGGGGGAGGGGGGTTTGAAAAATTGTAACAAAATGTAACATATGGGGGGGGGGGTGTCAAGAAGTATGTAACGTTCTAAAAAACGTAAATTAATAAAAACGTAATTCTAAATTCACACCAAAAACATTTTTTTAAAATTCCCACCTTTTTATCAAAATAAAATAAATTATGGACATTAAGGGGGGGGGGGGGGGGTTGTGAGTTGTAACAAGGGGGAGGGGGGGTGAAAAAGTCGTTTTTTTGCGTAACGTACTAAGTGCATTTTCTTTTATAAATGTATTAAAAGGTTGGGTGGATTTTAGGAATATAATTTTGAGATTTAAATTGAAAACGTGTTCAACGGCTATAGAAAATTTTCTATAGTCTATTATTAAAAGCGTTAAAAAAAACCTTAGTAGCGATTCGCAAATTAATTGAAGCGAGATGTTTAAATTATAATACGATAGTTAACTTTTTTTTTCTAATCACAATAAATATTCATTTCCAAACGATACTTTCAATCCAGTCTAGATAATATGACACTCTTGAATAAACGGCTGGAGTGTTAGGAGATCCACATAATGCTGACCCATAGCTTGTAATTCCAACAATGTGATATAGGCACGAGTTTTCTCGGAATGAAATCTGCAATGGAGCTTAAGATTTGAAATAGACTTTAAGTACGAGCACATCAAAAATATCTACAACATAATTACCTCCCGAATCTCCCTAGAATTGAAGTCATGATTTCAAAATGATATTGAATTATTGTTAAGTTTTTAATTCATCATAACTCATTACCTGGCATGTATCTTTTCCTCCTGAAATAAATAATTTTTAATATACAGAGCTTTACTTCAAAAAAAACCAATAACACAAATTTACCTTCTAGAATTCCTGCACATATTTGCGAATTATCTAAATATTTCTCTGGAGTTAGAGATAATGAATCAGACAAAATTGTATTACAATTATTATTATCAAATATGTCGAGCTCAACTTTCATCAATTCATCAGATGTTTTTGATCCATATTGAGTAGCACCCCAACCTAAACTAATAATTAACCTGATTAATAGGAGAGCAGAATTTTTTTATTTTTTGGTCTGACCTGTAGCAATAGCTTGAGTAAAATTAAAAAAACTCGATTGCCAAAGACATGCTGGACGTATATATTTTGTAAAGCTAAGATTGAAAAAAAAAGTAAATTTAAATTTTCAAAAATGTGCATTAAATAATTAAGATAGCTTTTATACGTGACAGAATATTCCAATTTGATCAACGCGATGTCATTCTTGCTAAGTCTGTAACTGTGTTGAGGATGCTTTATGAATTTTACTATATTTATGTCTGTCTCATTAGCATTATCGGTTTTAGTTTTCAAATTCTGATCGCCTAATCGAACAAAACTTGGACTAATTTCATCTGATTTTTCACAATGAGCTGCACTCAAAACATAGTTTTCTGATATCAAACTTCCACCGCAATTAAAAGACACTTTATTCGATTTCTTCCAACCGATAGCTAATAGATTATTAAAATTTATAGTGATTAAAATTAATTGATATCTTATCAAGGTTCCTTCCTGTACCATGAACATGTTTTAAGGCAATGACAAGAAACATAGGTATCTTAGGAGGAAAGGAATTTTTTTTTCTTACCTGCCATGTGCGGAAATTCGCCTGAATGGATGAGTTGATATTAAATGAATAAAATGAAAGTCATTAAATGGTAATTGATCAAAAAAGTATGTTTACCAGTTTTTGTAACGTTACCTGTAGCGAAAAAAAATTATGAAACATTAAATCTAAATCAAGTGCAATTAATTATGAAGCTTACCGCCACGAATCAAGGGCGTACTCTCATCACAATTTGTTATTGAAATTGCAGTTGCATCTGATTCTTGTGACAATAGTAATCCCCACACATATATTTTCTTTTTCGAATATTCACTGTATTCTTTACATTCTATAAATCAAAAATGTTTAATAGAGGATATGCTTAAATAATTTTTAAATTATCTCTAACTTTGTGCACTGATCCTTTCAACAGTTTGTGGACAACATAATATCAATTGCCCATCTATAAAATTACAATATGTCTCCGGAATTTTCTTCTTTTTATACTCCTTATGTGCTTGTAAGCATTCCGATTTAGTAATACAAACTCCATCAGCATTATCATATTCGCGGACGCATTTGTCCCCAACTTTTAAATCTTCATCTTTGAAAAATAAACTGCTTACTAATAGTTAAATATTAATTGCATATCTCGATTTTTACCTGATTGACTGAGTATAAAATCTCGAAGTAACAAAACTGCAACCAAAAAATTCACTTTCAGCTTCATCACTTGTCCGACTCTCTTTAAATACTGAGAATCTCAGCTAGCTACAAATAAATGATAATTAGCAGTATGTCAGTCAGTGTTTAAGAGAGTAAAATTTGTAAAACTTAAATGAGCTGAACAAAGTCAAACAGGTAATTTGAGCACGTATGAGAAATCTCTTCTTTAATTTATATACACAAGGACCTAAACAAGTTAAGAAGATGTATTTACAACATCATGCATGATTTAGTCAATTGTGTTAGGATATTCATTATAGTACAAACGTGAATGCGCAGAATAATCACAATTTTAATCGTAATTTAAGATTTGAATTCGTATTCTCATCATAAAACTGTAATAAATTAAAAACAACGTCAGTGAGTTGAGAATTATGTAACATGTGCTTTAATGTTTCTCAAACTTTCGATTTATACAAAAGATTGTAATTTTTGCTAGATCAAAAAACAAAAAGAATAACAATAAGTAGTAAATTGTACTCATCACTGAGTTGTCGAGAATGAAAACACTTTGAGATTAATACATACAAATGTTTGCCATACACCAATTGTTATTTACTTTTTTTTTTATTTAATAACTTCAGTTATTTTTACAATAATCAAATAAATGTTAAATCGCATCATAATAATAAAGATATTCAAAATTATGTTTGATAATTCTTTCAAAAACAGAAATAATCCTTAAATTCGGAGACATCATTGATTGTAACATTTAAATGCCACATAAAAATAAGTTTTAAACTTTAATTCCGCACATAATTTGTTAAAACAGTTATACATTTTTTTTAAAATAAACATTAACTTCCATACAATGATTTATGAAATACAAACTTGTATTTTTAGGAAAATTGATTTTTTTTTCATCATTAAAATTATTGTGAATTAAAATTAATATCTGGACATTCATGTATAAATATTTCTCCATAAATTGATTAATCTCTCCCATGAGAAAGGATAATACTATAAAATTAGAAAGCTCTATAGAATCTCTCTTGTGTCCAGAAATTTAATTAAAATCCCAACATTTAATATTATCAATCGATTATGGCAAAACGAATTGCAACAAGATGATTGATTATAAGCTCTCTTATCGTGAAGAAATTAAAGGCAAAAAGCTTTAGTCCATTAAAAATAATTCTAAGATTCTCAGTCAGCACATTTTTTTTGTCATCTGATCAGCAAGAAATTGTTAATTTTTATAAACATATTGCACAATACTATACTCGAGAAAATTAAATTCTTTTAAACGATAAAATTAGGATAAAATCTTTGTCAAATTTTAACTTTCTGATAATGCTCATTTCTGAAAAAGTTTCAGTGCTTTGTAAACATATCTAGATATCTTGTATTGAAGCAAATTATCACATTAATAGGCAATGGTTTTTAAGAATGAAATATTTATCTTAATTAATCTAGTTTTAATTTGGATTTCAATTTCAATTGGATTGTGTATTAAACTCTAGAATATCACCATAATCGATTGATAATCTTTTTTACACTCTAAATAATATAGAGATTTTATTCTATAAAGCCATAATTTATTTTGTGTGTGATTTATATATCATTTGGGAAAATATGAATAAAATTATGCAAAACATTATTAGTAAATAATAATGCTTTTTATGGAATACATATACAAATTACTGATTTTAGTAAAAATTTTCATAATTGTATTTTTCTACTTTTCATATTTATGCCTCTGTTTCACCTCCTTTAAGTCTCAAACGTGCGAAATCCTCAAAAATTATATCATCATCATGAGTGTCGTCTCTGAAATATTCGACAAATTTTATGCAAACGCTAATGAATCTCTGTCACATATTATGACTTACCCGTCAAGTTGAATTAAATTCGGCACATCTTCCTTAACTATCGATGACTTATTATTGCCCATAGAGCTCTGTTTTTCTTCAGAAGTACTGTTGACCTCATGATTATTCGTTGAAATTGAATCATTGAGGATGATATCCTCAATGTCATCTGGTTTCGGATTCATTAAAATAAAAGGCAATTCAGCCACTAAATCACTGTTTGAAGAATACAAATAAAAATTAAGGTTCATCATCATTTAAAAAATTAATTAAATTAACATACCCTCCTAAAGGCGTTATACACAATTTGACTTTTACTTTATACTGTACGATTATTCCTAAATTTTCGCGTTGAGTTGGATCTGTGATTCTGTCAATCCAAAATATGTAATACAAATTTATAGGAATTTAACAAGATTGTATAATGAACATTAGATTATAAATGGGGTGGGTTTAAGCACATAACATGCAAACATTATACGTACAAAGTGCTTGATGCTAAATTGGTATCTTCGTGCTTCAATTGACCATCCAGAGCTAAACCCCACTTGTCCTTGTTATTTGCTAATAACGGTGTCAACGCGAACACTTTAGAGAGTGTAAAGCCTGGCTGAACTTGACATCCGTCCCTATAAAATAAAATTAATAAAATATTTGAGCAAATAGAATAATTATTTACTTACTCTGATTCGACTTCTGCTACTGAACATTTGTATCTATAAAAAAACGAAAAATTAAGGAAATAATTAAATCAGCTCGAAGCATTTTTTAATGTAATAACAAAAAAAATGTAAATATTTGTCTATATACTTACTGTGCAGTGGAAAACAAACATATATCTGCAAATTGTCTTACTGAGACTTTTATCTTTTTTACCGTCTTGCTGGAATTGTTAGCAATGTGTACGTTTACTGATATACTTTCTCCATGATGATAAAGCTGTAATATATTTTAAACATAATTAGCATGTTTCCGATTTGAAGCATATTTTGATAATGAAAGCAGCGGATGTGCGAGCAGATAAATACTTGACCCTTATCATGTCAAGTAAGTTATTTTCCATTTTTTTTAATGTAAGAGAATCGAGAGGGAAACATATTCATTCTACTGCTTATATAATAAAAAGTGACGAATATTGACGATTTTTTGACAAATTTGGGAAATTTGAAGAATCAATAATTCAACCTGTTGCTCATGTACAACATAAAAATTGAAATGCAAAACACAAAAAAAAAATTTATGTAACACAAGCTATTCCCTCGAGATGATGTGGTAATAAGAATTTATGAATTTTCTTTATGCTTCAATGTAGAACGTTCGTATTTTGATTCTAACTTTATATTTCATGCTTTAAAAAAGCGTAAACACATGTATGCGAGAGAAAAATATTAAGTTATGGAAATGTAATAATACTAAAAGCGTTTTTTTTGTTGTGCAATACATAGATGAGTACATAAGAATTTTCTTTTACCTCTTTATCTAAACTCGCTTCCAAATGAATTTTATTTGGTTTCAACATAAATTCTTTGCTGACTTCAATCGAAGGTTGCTCTCCTATTTTAGATGGAGCATACATGATTTTTCTGATAGCTAATCGAACAGAATTTCGTTTGTGTGGTTTGTCTTCTGAACAATCTCCGACAAATGCTTTCAGTTCATAATCAACTCCACAAGGTTTACCCGTGTCTCCTACAAAATGAATACAAATTGACAAAAAAAAGGTGTTTAGTGGCATGAAGCATTTTCGTATATCATTTCTAAGTCTTACCCGGAGCTATTCATATTTATAGAATTGCAATATTATTTTAAATGAAAAGAAGACTTTGTTATTAATTTCATGTAGAAGTAAAACTAATATGTATTTACCTGGCTGTAAAGAAACTGAAGCTGGACAATGTGGAGGCAATTCAAAATAAAAAGGATATGCATTCGGACCTAATTTTTTGACTAAACGTTCTTGTAGACGGGTTAATCCTCTTGTTTCATTGATATCTTTTAGACAAGGGTATATCTAGCAAGGAATAAAGAAACATTGCCAGTATTATTGATCGATTTTCAATAGATTCATATTATTAATTTATTTACTTGTTCTGATGCTAAATATAAGTCCTTGCGAAATGTTAGTCCTAATACATCCAAATCTTCTCGGCCGTAACGAAATGCGGCTAAAACATGTCCAAATACTTTTCTTTCTTTCATATAATCGGGATCAATCAATACGACACCGTCAATTGGATCAACATGTGAAATATGATCAACGAAATCCCTTTTTCCCAAATAAACTGTAATTTTTCCATTTGCTGATGACTTTTTGAATACTCTGAAATTAAAGAAGACATACTATTGAATTGAATTGAAGCTAGTTTACACACATGATTCGCGATTATTCATGTACTGTATATGTGTATATAGTTTTCAAGCGAATCAGTTAAGCAGTAACATTAATGATTAAATTTATGAAATCATAACTCACCGTGTGGCTTGTCGTTTAGAACTTCCATCATCAATTTCTGGCGATGGGTTCGGTGATTTTGATGATGACTGCATACTACTCCCAGAAACTTGCGAGTTAGGTGCTTCCAATTTATTCATATTTATTCCTCTTTTAATTTTAGTAAATCGACAAGAAATGAATCATCGAAAATAATAATTTTTTTTTTTTTATAAAATTGTGGTCGCGGAAACATGCAAACTCACAACATTTTGTCTGTAAATACGCAATATATGATACACATTAGACTCTTATTCATTCGAAAATATTTGTCGAAAACTCATATAGACTCAAGTAATATATGTAAATTTTAACTTCATAGAATCGAACTAGAGTTATGAACGATACATTAATAAGAAATAATTTATTGCTTAAATATTTGCATGTGCGTTTAAATCACTGGATCTAACATTTCGTACTTAACATTCTAAAACTTTAAGGAAATGTATTTTTCACTTTTCTTAATAGAATAATTTATTCATCAGTTTAGAATTTACTTGTTATGTGTCAGTCATAAAAACAGCCAAAATTTTGATATCTGTCTGAATTATTCATTCCTTTTCTTCTTTAAGGACACCCAATTTGTAGAATAATCTTTAGAATATCCATTAAAAATTATTGTTCATTAATCTAAACTAATACAGCAGTAAAATAAATAGCAACTGAAAATTATCACTTCCAACAGTCTACTGATTCTACTTAATACTATTCTAGTCGGCTATCATACTTCTAGTTACAAAAATACAATTTTTCTTCATTTTGATTCTAGTAATTTGATTCTTTCTATTGATATGCTTTTTCACTAAAGTAGTTTAATTATGAGCTTATCTACTTATCGAATCTAAACGCACTAGTTAATGCTCAAGACTTATTTTTATTAATACTACCAAAAATGAGCTTTTCACATACATTTTTTTTTATAATTTTGTAAGTTGACTTTTGTGTTTTTTTTTTTATATTATTTATTAGTGTGTTTAAGGACTCGTAACGGGCCCGCCCCGTTTGTGTAGAAACAAATTTCACAATAAACTTTATTCATCTCACAACTCACCATAACACATCAAAAGTTCTTCAATTAAAAAAAAACACATTTTCAACATTGAGAACCCTATAAAATCCACGTTCTCAACAACAATCAAAATACTGTAATTCAATGTCAGTCCTATACAATTTGCATAAAAAGTCTCTGTCCACGAATGATAAAAAAATTAAATATGGTCAAAAATATTATAATTAGAACGCTACAAGTTCCTTTCTATGGTCAATATCGATAACAACCATACATTTGGAAAAACTTTAAAATCTTTTCTGATGACAACAAATATTTTTGCAATCGAGAATTGTCAAAAAAAGGATTAAGTTCTTACTGTTTCAAATTATATGCTTCATATTTGCAAAAACTCAGTATTTTAAGAAACAGATCAAGTTTTATCCAAAAATTTCTCAACTTTTTCTTACAATCTTGAAGAGAAAAAACCGATCAAAAAAACTTTGAAAATGCATCACTCAATCAGCATCGAAGAAAACTATAATAGAGATTGTTTTGTTGTGTGTGTCATGATAAGTTTGTGTAAGTGACAATAGTGATTTAATTAATTTAAAATACAGTTTTTATTGATGTGACTTGATATTCAGTCAAGGAGTATAGAAAACATACAATTAACAGCTCCTTTCAGATCTCATTTCAAGCAAAACGATGCTGCCAATAAAAAGATAGCATAACGGTTGGAAGAAAATCAAATAACTAGGAACTTCACGTTGGTAGATCAAGGGAAACTAAACTACGCGCATGGAATAGAGTAAAATGATCAATTTAAATGAAGGCGGGAGATGATCCTTAATACTGGAGCAAATAATATGAATCCAGTAAATAAAATAAACTGTGTTGTTTCTCTTCGATTTTCAATTCTATCAATAAAAGGAAATGAATAAAGTATGCTTGTTGCTTTTAATAAAATGACAATTTGTTCCAATTTCTGATTTATATTGGCAATTAAGTGAAGAGAAAATCATTTATTTCAGCAGCACAATAGAAATACATAAGAAATTTATGAGATTAAGATTTAGTATCTTTTATTTTTGTGATAATGTCAAATGCGTATAATATACATTGTAGCGTGATTTATTGTGCTTGCTTCTTTTTCTCTTCGAGATCCTTCTTTAAAGCTAATAAGATATTAATCTCCGGTTGTAAAACACTCTTTTCGACTTTGTTCTTCTTGAGACCTCGAATCTTGTTGCCTTGCTCTTCTATTGCCTTTTCCAATTCTTCGACAGTTTTAGATGCTTTTGTCTCGGCGGATTTTGTTCCTTTATTGCCATTCTGTTCACCTGCATACTTCTTTTTAAACTTGTCGATATCGCTTTGCTCAATTTTTGTGAAAATCGGTGCTGGTTTTCCAATAATGTGACCGTTTTTCAGCAAAAGACTCATTTGTGGTTTACTAAAATATTGCAAACATTAATAATATATAGACAAGTTTTTTAAAAGATGCATACCTTGGACTAAACGTAATTTGAGTTACATCAATGTTCAATTGAGACTGTATTTTTCTAGATGTTGAAGGCATGATTGGAAACAGAAGTTTCGATATCAAGCATGCAATATTACAAGCCAAACTTATAACACTTCCAGCTCTAGATTTTTGTTCATCAGTTCCTTTGAGCGAAACCCAGGGCTATAAAAACAATAAAATATTAATAATAGCATTATTAATTAAGATATTTAATTTACCTGTTCAGTTTGAAGGTACAAGTTACCATGTCGAGATATTCCTAGGAGATGTCGAATTGCGTCACGATATCTTACTTTTTCCATTGACAAGATGTAGCCTTTGTACTCTCTATTGATGAGTGCTAATAAATTAACATCATCGCTATTTAGAGTGATGTCGGAGATAGTTGACTTAAAATTCTTTTCACAGAACATGAGGGCACGATTAACAAAATTGCCAAGATTATTCAACAACTCTGAATTATTTCTTGCAGCTAAATCATCCCAACTAAAGCAAGAATCCTGACCACCTTCAGGTCGAATTGAAGCTAAATAAAATCTCCAAATATCGCTCTCAATTCCTGTATTTTGTGCATCATTTCCAAACACACCAATTCCTCGACTTTTACTGAATTTACCACTCTCGTAATTCAAATATTCTGTAGAGATTATACGAGAAACAAGAGTGTGACCTTTATTGACACCAATTAAGGTTGAAGGAAACATGACAGAATGGAAAGGAACATTATCTTTTGCCATAAATTGGAGCAATTCAATTTTCTTAGAATCATCTTTGGGTTGCCACCATTCTTTCCAATCTTTCGTATATTTGCTAGTAATTGAGATGTATCCAATTGGAGCATCAAACCATACATAAAACACTTTGCTCTCATAGCCTTTTAAAGGTACAGGAATTCCCCATTTTAGATCTCTTGTGATGCATCGGGTTTTAAGTCCTTCTTTCAGCCATGATTTGGTGATTGTTTTAGCATTATTTGTCCATTCATTCTCGACAGTTTCAATCCATTCTCGTAATTTTGGTTCAATTTTTGGAAGATTTAAAAAGAGTTGATCAGATTGTCGAACAACGGGTGAAGTATTACAGACTTTACATCTAGGTCTTATTAACTCAATTGCATTTATCAATTTTCCACATTTATCGCACTGATCTCCACGCGCATCTTCATATCCACAACCAATGTGTGGACAAGTTCCTTCAACAAATCTATCTGCAAGAAATCTGTCACACTTTTGACAAAGAAGCTGTTCGACAGCTTGAGTTTCAATTAATCCCTGATTATAGAGATCGAGAAAGAGGCCTTGAACAATTTCCGTCTGTTCTTTCGTTGTCGTTCGCCCAAAATAATCAAATCCAATTCCAAACCATCGATATATTGAATTATGAATTTCAAAATATTTATCGCAAATCTGTTTGCATGTTAGATTTTCAGAAAGTGCTTTAGTTTCAGTAGCCGTCCCATACTCATCAGTTCCGCAAACAAATAAAGTATTATATCCACTCATCCTTGAATAACGGGCAAAAATATCAGCTGATAAAACACATCCAATAATGTTTCCTAAATGAGGGACATTATTTACATAAGGAAGCGCAGATGTGATGAGAATATTGCGTTCATTAGCTTTTGGTAATATGGTTCGGGCTTCTTCTTTTAGCTTGACACTTTCATAGACAAATGAAGCCTTTGCAAGTTCCAATTCAGCTGGAAGGATTGTTTCAGAAATTAAAGAAGGTGTTTCTGCCAAAACCTTTGTTTCTAATTCAGCAATATGAGGTATTAATTCTACATGATGCAATCCACCAAAACGATTGCATTGTAGCAGTGACGAAAAATTTAAGTTCTTAATTGGACCAACGATTTCAATTGATTCCTTAACTTCAGGAAGATTTTCAATGACTTTATACCATCTCAAAACATTCTCAATATTATGAGATCCCTCGAGAGTGGCGTTTGGAGTAAGAAGACACCAAATTGCTATGTCGGCTGATGAAATTTTACTTCCAGTGATGAAACTAGACGTTTTAAGTGTATCGTCAAGAAGTTTAACTAATGAGTTAAGAGCCACGTTAGCATTTTGATCGACTCGATGTCCCACAGACATTTTTTGCGCTAATGCAGGCGCTAATCTCGTTGTGGACCATTCTAACCATTGACTTCTTGTATTATCATCTTCTTCAATTCCGTGCATTAAAAACTTGACTGCTGCATCGGTCATGAAGAATTGAGTCCCATCATCCAGTTCTAAACATGGTAAGTGTCGAGGTTCACCAATCGCTGTATCTAAAATTTAATAATATAATTAATGCATTTGATGTGTAATTTTTGTTTTTGCACAGGTGTTAAGTTATGTTGGCAATCAACAGAAAAGATTAAATAAATATATTATAACCTTTTGGATCATGATCTGTGATATGTCAGTTTTATGAATGAAATCTTCTTAAGAATTTATCAATAAAACGTAAAGTTAATTAAGTTTCAAATTTCCAATGAGATAGTTTTGGGTATTTACCATTTAAGTTGACAATTTTCAGCTCCACATTTTTCTTTGCGAGTTTTGCAACAATTAACAGCTTTAACGCAAGAGGATTCGAAGCATTTGTATAAATAATCATGTTTAACAATTACTTTACGGATTATATTATATTATTCCTTTATTCTGTCTTATTTAAACTCCTTTTTTGGATAAATATTTATGTTTAATTTTTTTTTTTCTTGAAAAATGATGGGTGAATAGTATTTTGAATTTTTTGTGACAGTTATTTCTTTTTACCTTTTTTTCAGCAACCTTAACTCTTATTTTCACCCGAAATTCAACATTTAAGGTATGATTTATTTTGTGCTTAATTATGTTGCGTTACTTTCTGTTCAACATTAATGCTATGCGAAAATTAACGGAAGATTACAAAAAACTTCAGAAATAAAAATTTTACGAGAACGAAAAATCCATTCAAATATTAAAAATCAGTTAAGTAGCTGAGCTGAAAACTAAGAATGCAAGCAAAAATTAAATGCATAATAAAGTTACGTTTGAATCTACAAATTTATTTAATTAATTTGAGAGAAATATAAAAAGATAATAGTTATTTACATTCAAAGTTTAAGGAGTTTTATTATAATATAAACGTTTTATTCTTAATTAATGAGTTTCTACATTATCAATAAAAATCAATAAAGGATCTATCTTATATTAGTTTATATTACATGAAAAAAAAACTTGATGCCTTTATGAGCATATCAACATTGATTATTGAAAATTTCAGCAATTTCTAGCAATTTATGTGCTTACGGTATAGTCAATCATAATCCTTATTTTCTTTAAATATCTATTATTTTTTTCATCTTTTTATCTTCCTTACTATACGTTTTATTTATACATGATAAAAATGATTTATGTGAGAAATCACACGATTTGAGTTGTGTTGTTTTGAAATTAGATAATTTTGTACTTGAAAATCATTGTTCATTATGATGAATGATAGTTAAAATATATATATGATGCATGATTTGAAAGTAATGATACTTATTTCGTTATTATGTTCTCATTAATATTCGAAGAATGTTCGACTTTATAGCGGTTATAAGTGCAATAAGGTGTCTCTAGTAGATTGTTATCCTTTTTCACAATTGTTTTGCACGGAAGAAAATTACTCTGATTCCTTCCCAAAAGCCAGTCAGTTATTGTAAGTCGTTGTAGCTCACTACTGTTTTTCGATAGCCATTTTTGTAAATACACATTGAACTTTTGGTCCATTGACTTTGTAATATTTGGATGAGTCTGAATAAAAACAAAAAAATATTAGTCTTGACACATTTTTTTGCGAAAATATTTACAAATGTACCTGTTTAGACCTCTTAAGAGAGTTGTATCTGTAGAGGATATACCCTTTATTTGTTGTATTGCAGAAAACTGTCTTGTATGTTTGATAATTGAACTTTACTTGCTCTTGATCGTCAATGAAAAACTCTTTAAATGCATTAGATTGTCCTATTCTTTCAACCGCTCGATTACTAATTCCAAATGATTCTTGTGCTTTCGATGCAACTAATGTAGGTGGAACCGAAGATGATGATGTTGTTAATATGCTCGACGACGATGATGTAGCAAGTGACGAAGTAACGGTTGTAGTTGAAGATTCATTCGACGTTGATGTTATTTGAACGACAGAGGAACTTGATGATGTAATCGTTGAAGAATAAGCAATGTTTTTACTGTCACCATTCTCGTTTTCACTCATTGTCGATAGCTTCTTATTGAACTGTCTTACGTTGCGCTTCAAAAATAGCGGTTTCCTAAACGAGGATTCCTGAAAAATGATTGAGTTTAAAATATAAGTAAAAAATAAAATATTTAAAATGAAAATAATTGAATAACAAAATAATAATGATGATAATAAAAATAATAATAATAATACGAGAATAAACAGATAAAGACAGAAATTATATCATAAAAGAACTTGAAAGGTATATCCATTTCAGAATTTTCTTTTTACTCATATATTCAAATTGAATTTAGTTGAATTGAAAGACACTGTACCAGATCATAAAACTAAAGACTCATCACTTTCGTCTAACTTCATCTCTTTTTTTTTTAATATCTCATCATATGAATTAATAAATAATTAAATATACAAAAAATTAAGGCACAAACCACAGATATAAAACGAAAATAAAGTAAAATTAATAAATGAAAAAGGTGCAAAAGTACAGAAATATTTACAAAACTACATTTACCATCTTTGGCTAAACTTATTTGCCTTTCCTTTTTCGTTCTGAATTCCTTTCTCTCCTGTATTAATTGAGGATCAATCAATTTTAAGTTTTATTCAATTAAAGGTAAAAGTAGTCAAAGCATTTAAAAATAGATATGTATTAATTTCAAAATGGAATTTTAGCAAATTCAAATGATTCAACAAAAGTTTATTGCTTCATCAAAAAATATTTTTTTACATTACTTTTTTCATAGCATAATTACAATTGAATCTTAGATTCTAAGCTACCTTTGTACAAAAACTTGTCTTGTCATATTCTTATCATCAACTGATTTTTTTTTTTTCTATACATAATAATACTGCTGCTGTTTATTCTAGTTATAATTTTTAAGAAAAAAAAAAATTGGAACGTTTTTTTTGGTAGCAAATAAAAAAATACTTTTGGAAGTCCACTTTTAATGAAGCAAAATGTTCAAATTGTCTGTTTTCAAATGAATGAAAAAAAAAAATGTTTTCCAAAGTTACTTTTTACAGAGCAGAGCACATATCCGCGTGCAAATTAAATCATAGCGCATTATAACAAAATTGATGCGCTTACGTAATTCAAGAATGTGTAATTTTTGTGAGTATATCAAGCTCGGAGCAAATAAATGTGAAATTTTCCGGTTGTCACTAACACAAGGAAAAGTAGGAAAATTATAAAGAAGTTTCATGGTTGTAAAAATTTAATATGATCTTGTTTTTATTTTAAAAAAATTGTACAAGATGATGTCAGTCAAATTTTGATAAAAGTCTTTCATAAAATTTTGAAATTGTTTATTTCATTTTTGAAAGTCACCAAATTAAAAATTACTTTGAGAAGATTCTATTGTGAATTATTATGTTATATGTTATTGCTAAATAATTTTTATTACTTATTTTGATTTTGTTAAACCTTGTTCCATGCATTTGTCATAACATTATTATTATTATTATTATTATTTTTTTTTTTTTGAGAAAAAGAATGTGAATGTCATTTCCGAAACAAATTGTTTAGTAAGCTATACCAAAATTGGCGCTAAAACTACTTTGTGTGCAAAATATGTTTTAATGATATCAAAAATAATCTTGAAAGTTTGTGGTTTGCTTTAAATTTATGATCTTGGTACGTCATCAATCAAATATTTTACTTCTATAATCGAAATTTCATCATTTAATTTTGATCAATTAAGTAAATTGAGCATTGATTTAGAGATAATCAAAAGACAATTTGAGTAAATTTGTACACGGTTGGTGCGAGGAACCTTGATAAAATCGTAACAAAATGAATTTCTAAAGAGTCTTACTCAAATTTAATTCGCTCGTGTTTTTCATATGAGAACTAAAAGGAAATATTGCTCAATGTGTTTACTTTGACTTTTAATGCTTACTGTATTTATTTTTTTCGATTCTTAAAACTGTTTATTATACGTAACTATTTACATATACGATTTTTTTTGGAAAAATGCTTTTCAACATTAATTGTGTTTTTTTTTAAATTATTTTTCACTCACCAAATCGTGATCGTTTTTTTCAGTTTTGACTTCTAAAGAAATCCCAAACGAAGTGCCATTTATTGAATTATTTCTGCTACTCGATCTTGCATTTTCACCTCCCAACGATGGATTTGTGTATCGTTCGATGTATTTGCTCGTGCTCTGTCCTTGCTCAAAATTGTTTGCAGATGTCTCTTCTGAATCGTTCTCGAGCATTTCAATTGTCACTCGACAATCAATCTTGTACTGTTTTTTTAAAGACAAGTTCAAAGAAGTTTAAATGAGTAAGAAATCCAATCAATATGTAAATGAATAGAATTTATATAGATAAACATTTGTACTTACGATGAATACTTTAAAATATGTTTCCTCTTGTAAGCTTGACTCAACTTTTCGTTGATAAGCCAATTCTGCAGAAGCTCTTTTATATGCAGTCGCACAAAGTCCTCCGGTGGCGTTATTTTTACTCTCCATTTGATATATTTCAAAACATTCAAGAGCATTTCGTTCTGTTACACAAAACTGTAGCTGTCTCACGGCATTCGATACAACCTAATTTATTGCAAAAAAAAATAATCACTAAATTAGCACCAAAGAATTGACAAAAAAAAAACAGCAGTAATAATTATGACTTACTCTATCCAAAGTGAATGCGATGTATGCATGAATTCCATACATATCTCTTAATTTATCTTCATAAGTAGATGCATCCATGTTTCCGTCCAACAGACTCTTTAGCATGTCCAAAAATGCTGGATAATAGTCGGGAATTTCAAATTCATTTTGGGGTTTCAGCCTTAATGCAATTGCTACACTTTCTCGTCGATTAGTTTTATGCTTTTCTTCCTCCGAAGCCAAAATTTGTGTTCTTTCATACATTGTTCTCAGTCTATCGCACAAAATAGCGTGTAATCGTAAGAAATAATACCAATTGCTATTCGAAAAGAACAATGTATATGCTTCGTCCTATAGAAAGTAATTTTGATTAATTAAAATTGGTCTTTTGTGTTCAAAATTCTATTCAAGACTGAATGCATGAATGAATGAGTAGTTCTTAATATGCGTTCCAATTTTTGCATAGCTAGAAAATGCACAATTAGCAAATTACAAAAGTTCCTCAAAATTTACAAACTCATTCATATTTTTCATAAACGTAGATGCACAAGCAGCACATGTATGCCTCAAATGAGGTTCTTAAACTAGTTAAAGTCCAAGTAAATATACAACAAAAATGTGCAGCTTTTTGGTGGATAGATTTATTTATTTAAAATAATAATAATTTTACTAACCGGATGTTTTGAATTGGCATGTAATGGCAGCAATTCACTTCCAAAAGCTGCTTGCACGTTTGTTGATTGCGGCGCATCTGGATCAGTTTTTATTTCTACTTTAATCTCATCACCAGCTTCTAGTACTCGATCACAATAATTTGAATTTGGACAATCTTTATTGTTTTGTTCTGTAGATCCATCTGTACAATTTGTTTTACTTCCATTTCCGTTACTCTTCTCAGTATGGACAAAATTATGTGTATTCTTCATAGTCGATTTTCCATCATCCTTGCTATTATCTTCAACTGAAAATGGGAATACTATAATGCATTTTTCGATTTTTTTTTTATTTTTTTAAAAAAATAAATAATTGTAAAGTGTATAGAGCGAGCAGAAAACACACACGTAGCGTCATTGTTGTATTCCAAATGAATTAATTCAAAGCCAATGATTTTTCAAGGAGATGGAATATGTATCAGGAAGAAACAATAATAATAAAACAGTATTTGTTAGAAAAATGTCCACAAAAGTATTAATTACTTATCAACTTTTTGCTAATATGTATGCATATTGCTGAAAATTTACTGTCTATTTTTTTTCTTTCCAACTTCCATTAACGATTTGAGAAAATTTATGAAAATCAATTAAATTTCGAGCTTGAAGTCTATTTTTGTGAGAATAAACAAGCTTTTTTTTGACTCTAGAGTGAATACTGATTGGGCTTTTGTCGTCGAGTTTGACGTAATATTATTATTAGTGATAATGTTGATGCTGATTTTTTTTCATCAGAAAAAAGTCTAGCATCTAAATAAGCAATTGAAATAATGAACATAGATTAGTTAAATATGCCATACATATTTGCAATTGTTATAGTCAATAAAAGCAAAGAGATTGAGAAGGGAAAAAATAATAATAATAATAATACAATGAAATATTTGTTTACTTACCGTCTTCTTTTTCATCATCACTCAAGGGTTGTCGGGGAGCGAAAAATAATTCAGGAACAAACTGTCGTAAAATATGCTTTATTCTAGCTTTCTCGAGTTTTTGTATCCCAGTTTGTCTTTTGACGTGATGTATGAGCAAATTTGCAGCGTCGTCGAGAATCGACTTGTCTTTATAGTGTAATATTAAATGTGGGCCAGGAAGTGCTTCTCCATTGTTTCCTTCATTTCGCTGCAATTGGATTTATAATATTAAAAAAAAATACAAAACTCCTCGTCTTATTGATCGCGGTACAGTTAAGTTTTTTTTTCCTTTACCGGTTAATTAAATTTGAAAATTTCTCGCCATGTTTATATTACTTACGTTGGTTTTTTTATTCAAATAAATCGATTTTCTCAAAAACTCTTAAATTCAACAACATTTGTCATTTAACGTTTTCCTTGAATTCAAAGGAATTTTTTATGTAGCGGTTTTTTGAGATTCAAATTTTTAACGAAAGAAAAAAAATTCAAATTTCTGAACGCATCAAGTATTTGTATTGAATTAAAAAATTTAATTATACATAGTACAAAACCATGTTTTGAGTTTTTTAAATGCCTCAGAAAACAAGTTTTCAAAAATGCGCTAAAAACTTTTGCATTGTAGTTTATTCAATTAATGACTAAGAATACATACCTCTTCGTAAGCAGTCTCTATTTGATTCATTAGACTTTTTGACCGTAAAGCCTTGGTGTCGGCATGCTTGAAATTAATGCCTTGATGATCCAAAGATTTTAAGTAATATTTTTCATTCTGCTCTCTCCATTGCTGATTGAAACCTTTTTGAGCCTCTCGCCATTCTTCTTCTTTAGCTTTTAATCGTCTAAGGACAACAGGCACAGCAACATTTGGATTCTTTTTCAATCCTTCAATAATATCGGGCGATTTGTCTCCATAAATTCTTCGAAGAGCACGCTGATGAATAGTTTGAGACGTTCCTCCCAACGAGTCATCAAGTTTGAATCGACTTAACTCATCGGCCGACATTTTAGACATTTTCTTTTGAACACCTTCAAGGACACGAATTGTTGCACTATTTGTTTCAATAACAACATCCAATTCGAAGCGTTCATCCTCGCAACGATAAATGAATTCTTCATATTGTGTTTTTCGTGATGTATTAAATGTAGAATCTTCTGACCAAGACGGAAATGAGACCCATGTATCGTTCAAAACTTCACGACATAAAGGTGTTCTTCCGCTACATTTCTTTGCTTCGCTCGTTTTTGGAAGTGCACAATAACTCGTTCCTAATCGCTTGCATTGTGTAACATCAATTTCTGCAGCCGTATCTGTTTGTGTACGATGCTCTTGACGCTGTGCCACGGATAAAGGAATAGGCTCTGGTGCTGCTGAGAATTTCAAAAATTCTTGGAATCGTTTCAATAGTTCAGGTTCCTTACTTAAAAATGGCGTTATTAGAGTCATTAATTCCGATTTGCTAACAATTTCTTGATTAAAGAGCGTCAGACAACGAAGGAAATTGTCATAAACATCGGATGATTTAAGAGCTTCTCTTACTTTATCGAAAAATGCATAGTCTTGTAAAGTTCCAGAACGTGACGCATCAGCATAAGAAACATCTCTAAAAACAGGTTTATGCCGCTTAATAGGTGGTTCTCCACGATCATGAGAACGATTCAAATGATTAATTTGTATGCCTGCCGATCCTGGAGATCGTTTTAAGCCCGAAACTGAACTATTAATGCTTCCATATTTCTGATTGCTTGCATTCATATGATTTCTATTTGCATCCTTCTCACGCGCCAAATTGGCAAATGATCCGAGATGAAAATCTTTATCATTATTGTTTGCTTGAAACAATTCGATTGTATTAATGATGTTATTGCGAGAAATGTTATTTCCGATTTGCTTTATGTTCGAATGTTGAGCACCTAAAGTTGAACTATTTAATTTGTCACTTGATTCACTGAACGATGACGGTGTCTTATTAATTAATACATTCGGTGTGGTTGTTGGTGATGCGTCAGGAAGAAATTGCCCAAACTCCCTCAAAAGATCTTCTTGATTATCAAACAAATGAGCAACTTGCTTGAAAACTTCCGTTTCTGTTAATGGCGATCCTCCTTTGCCTGAATTATCTTTTCTTCGTTGCTCATTCTGATACTTGTGCAGTATCCTCAGAAAATGCTTATATTTCTCAGGCTGTTCTTGGAAGCGACACTATAAGTAAATAATGTTGAGAATTATTAAACATTTAAGGTTTAAGCGCGAAAAGAATTGTTTACATATTTTTTTTTTAAAAAAAATAGGTAGGTTAGACTCACCTTAATTTTGTTAACGTAGACAATCGCTTGATTGAATTGAACAGGTTGATTATCGTTTTGAAAAATTGGCTGAATCCTATGTGATCCGGAAGTTTCGTTACAAACTGGGGTTGTAGCTGTAGGCTGTTGCTGCTGTGTATTTGATTGCTGAGGAGCTGCTGTTGTTGTTGTTGTCACTGCCACTGTGGTGGTAGTCGATTGCTGTGTATTTGATTGAATATTAGTTGAACTTGCCGCGGGCAATTGCTGTCGATCGGTGCTGCGTTCAGCACGCGAAAAATTTTGAGACATTGTACTAATTGTCGACAAGTGATTTTGTTGTACTGCTGATGATGATCTTTGTTCTTGCTGAGATTGTTGCTGCTGTGAAGACGGTTGAATATGTATGCTTTGAGAATGGCTCGATATTAAATTAACTGGTGGCTGTTGAATTATGTGTCCTGTGCTCTGAATGAATTTTGTCGGGGGAGAATGCTGCGTTTGAATTGTTGTATTGCCAGTAGCTGAAGGTGAAGGAACTGATACAGATACTTGATAAGCAAATCCTTGATCGTTTGCTTGCACTTCTATCTTATAGCCGGGCGGTAAGAAAGTATTAAATCCAACAATGAGCTCTGGATGACCTTTAAATAAATTTGAAACACGCTGAATAACTCCGGGTGTGTCAATACTTTGAGATTTAAACTCTTTCATGATATCAAGGAAATCATTATAAACCTGAGGCTGATTTCCGAATTTATATTTTACCTTTAATGACAGAGAAAAATCATAATTAAATAAATATTTTATATTGTTTAGGTTAAAATCGTTCTGGACCTTTTTACTAATACAAGCAAAGAATTTTTTTTATTTTATTATAGAATATTGGAATTACAAACTTACTTGATCCAAATAACTTAACGCATCCTCGACCTTTAAGCGTGGAAAATTTTGGCCAGTGACATTTTGAGCTGGAATTGCAGCTGTAGATGTCGGACTAGTAAGTGTCGGCGTAATATTTCCCGAAGTTGTAGGCTTGGAACGAATAGTACTTGTAATATTGACGCTTCCAGCGCTGACAGTATGAACAGTTGGATTTTGTGATGGCTGTTGTTGTGATATATTGTTTTTTTGAATGTTTGAAGAGTTTATAGCCGACGTGTATGTATACTGTATACTTTGTGTCGGTTCCCTTATGTTTAATATTTGATACTGACTTTGTGCAGTATTTGGACTTATTTGAACTCCATGTTGTGGAGGTGTTAAAATGCGAGTAGCACCACTTGAAACTCCACTTCGAGCAGCAGCGGTCCCATGAAAATTTTGTATTTCATCCACTCGTTTCTTCATTATTTTTTTTGTTAATTTTATTTTTGATGTTGATGTGTTTTAGGAAGCTTAATATCATATGAAATATTTTCAAATATTCCAGATATTAGCTTGGTTCACTAGACGAAAAGTTTCTCTTTAATTTAGGATCTGATGCTTGTTGCAGCTGAAAAAAAAAATGGAATTTTATTATTAGCATAAAGAATTCTTTTTTTTAAAAAAACAAAATTTAAAAGTATGAGGCGCTTCACTACTGATCTTTGAAATATGGTCTATGTGTAAGGTATGTCTTATAAAAATTTGAATGCGTTTGGAGTACATGACATGAGAAGAAGAAAGACACAAAAAGATGAACAAAACTGGTTTCAACTTTAACTTTTAAGAATAAATTTCAAGAGAAATGATGCATATGATGAGAGACTATTAGCAATAAAGATGCCTGAATTTTCATTGAAAAATTGGAGGTTTTTTCTTCTTCATAAGGCGGTAAGCAGCACTTGCACATATTTGAAGCTAATTTTTTTTTGTTCAATTCTTTGAGCTTTTTTTTCAAATGAATAAAAAAGTAAAAATATATAAATATATATATATCAGTACACTAATATAAATCGAAACAGTATATTCATAAATATGCACTTTAGTATTAGTAGAATTTGTATGCCATACACTCAACATTTTCCGAAGTAAGAAGCAAAAAAAATCCCTGTGTGAACTTGCGCTATTTGAGAGAGTTGAGTTGCACCAAGAAGAAAAAAAACACAATTATATGTTCTATATATACTATTTTTATCATCTTAAGGTGACCATAAACTCACTCAAATATTATTATAAAGCATTATCATTTCATGTTTCATAATTTCAAATAATAATCATAATGAATATAAAAAATGCGAAAAAAATTAGGTGAAAAAAAAATAAATGAGGAAGAGATGTATAAAATTTGGTAACGCAAGCACTTTTATCAGAAATTCTTTGTTTCGTAAGTGCCATACATAAAAAATTTAATATATAAGAAATTTGTAAATACATATTTATATATGAAAAAAAAAAAAAATATTATTCAAGGTACAGAGAAAACAAGTTTTGTGAATATGAACGGAAAAGAAATGAGAAAACTAATAAAAATTTTGCGCAATAAATTGAGTCTTTATACTTGTATTTTTTTTCATATGCTAGTGTATTTAAACATGTATCAGTAAGCTAGCAAGCAAGCATTCGCCTCTGTTCATATATGCGGCTGCTTTTCAAAAATATGGAGTAGAAGCGTTTTCTCAATTTTTTGAAATCTTTAAATCACTATTTTTCTTATGCTTTATCATCAATGCAATCCGTTTTACCTTTAATTTTTTTTTTAAAACTACACACGCTTCTTAACAGTTTTTAATAGAATCATAAAATGGATAATATTTTTTTCTTATTTTTTTTTTAAATAATCACATTTTTATCGTCCTCCTTCCATCAAACTTTCACAACTTCTACTGAATCTTAGACATTAATTGTTTATTAACAATAATATGCACTCTAATTTTCAATAACTAATATATTTTTTGTAAAATTTGCACTTTATTGACCAACGTTTGAAAACTGCTTCTGCCCTAGACTAGAAACATTTTTTAACTTTATTTTTATTAAGAGAAGGAAAAAAAAAGACTCTCAAGCATTACACGTCAATTGTTATGAGTGTATAAGTTTAGCGTTTGGTTTTTTCACTGCTCTGCTCCCCCGAAAAGTATTTGTATGGTATATTTTTAACGAACTCTACGTCTATATCATATGTTACTCATACACTCGGACACAAAATACACAGAGAGAAGATATATGCGTTTCAGGAATTAAGTTTTTTTCTTTCATTTCACCAACCGTTGAGGCAAGCCCAATTTTTATACATATATGTGACTAAACAAGCAGAGAATAGTTTGTGAAAATTGTAAAAATTCTATTTAAAGTTTGCAAATTTATTAATAAAATTTGACTAAAAAGCATCATGTATGCCAATTCTTTAACAATTTGACATAATTGAAGTCAGTGATTAGAGATAAATGAATGAAAATTGAAACAAAAAATAAAATTTGAAAAAGTGACGCCATGTTTGATTTCTTAGTTCATGTTATTACTCTGCAAAAAATTGGATTGCCATAGCAGTTAAAGGCAAGCAAGCAAGCAATAAGTACAGTTGAAAAGAACGAATGATCAATATTCTTTTTTCCTCTCTTTTTTTTCATTCATTGTGTACGTATCTGAGTTATAATTTGTAATAATATGAGTAATAATGTCTACTACTTTTCTTCACCATCTTGCTTATAATTTTTCATTACTCATACTGACATAGTAGTCTCGAGATATGTTGCTTCAAAAATTAAACTCTATTCACTAGAGTAGTACTCATGATTGTGTGATTTTGTGAGGTTCATTAAAAGACAAAAAAAAAACAAATGGGAAAAAAAGAATTACACTAAGGCTTGAGTCGAATAAAACAATAAAATAAAATAAAGCAACAAAATATAAAAATTGAAGCCTTTAAAGGTCTGAATGAATGAATTTTAAAAAATAAATGAATATACTAGAAAAATCACGTAAACTATAATTAGGGTACAAAACATCAATTTTTTGATAATGAGCTTTGTGCTGTTAAAATAAATATGTTCCTTTCCCACTTTTCTTTCATTTAAAAAAAAAGTTTTTTCTTCTCTTCTGTAAGAGTGTGGAAGAAATATCAACTAGGTACATTAAACGCGCCAATTTTAAACTACATATATTCACTTACTTATACATAGTAATTTAGAGATTTCTACTCAGTCTTATTGTCTTATTTTACTTTTTTTTCCTCTTTAATTCTTCATGGAAGTTTATGCGACTTTTTAATAAATAATTTATCTAATCGTTAATTGTCAAATAAGGAATGAAAAGTTTTATGCTGTTTCTTTTTTGTTCATCCATTATTTGAGAGACATAGGAAAATATTTTAGCATTTATCGCGTCTTGTATGTATATGTATGATTGAGAATGAATGTCTAAGATGATAATGGAGACTAAAGATGAGAAAAAGCGTAGATATAGGTTAGCTTTGTCAAATTTATGGTGAAAAAGTGAGATTGCATAGTACATTTAAGCAAAAACATATGAATGCTTAGTAATATTTTAAGTAAAAAAGTCATTGGATGACATAAAAAAAAAAATAATATGATGAAACTACAATAAAGCTTGACAAAATTATATCAAACAAATCTTTTGAATTTTTCAATTATTTCAGCACAAAGAGTAGGAAAAAGCTACAAATTTAATTATTTTCGATTACTATTCACTCATTTCCCTAAATTTCTTGTAGAAAAATATGATGGCCTAATAAGTACAAGTATAAATAAATTCAACACTTACAATTTACAAATTCTGCCTCAATTTGAAAACATTCACAATCACTTTATGTCACAAGCACTTTCTGTGTTTCAAATAACTTAATGATCCCGTTTTTATTGACTTTTCTGTTAATTAAACTACACTTTAAAAATGTATAATAGATTCCAAAACTTCTTTCTGAACTTTCCTAAACGTACTCAATTTTTGAATGCACCACTTTACTAAACGCCTCCCAATTTATTTTTAAATAATCTATTTTGACTAGGTAGGTCCTTTTAGTTTAACAAATACCATATGAATGATGTGTAGCGTATAGCTTCCTTAGATCATAAATTTATGTTGCTTTTTATGTAAATAAACATCACGATTGAAGGTTATTTTAAAACTTCCATGCTGTCATTAGACAATTCTAAACATTTAAAGACTTTCTAAAGTTTCAAAAACTTTCTGACTTTTGATCTCAGAAAAAGTTTATGGGCAATTCTCCAGAATGGTAGAATTTTGAAGAATAAGCTTTTTTAATGCAAGGTTATTCGAGTTTAGATGGTAAAAATATTTTTTGGTAATATCTTTTAAATTGATTTGATTTTAAATCTTAAAATAGTCTTGAATCATTTAAGTATTATTAATAGATTTACATGATGATTATTAATCAATGATAAGAGTAGTATTTGAATTTTTTGATTTGATATTTCGGTAATTTTTTCACGAATCCGGAAAATAAAAGTTTAAAAATGCTCCGTGACATAAAGTTGACATTCGGAGAATCGATTTTTCACTTTAATTGATCTGTTTTCCTTAGATTTGAAGCATAAGTATTTTAGAAGTGATAATACTCTACCATTTGATATGCATTTCATGATGCAAACATGAGAATTTAAAAGATAAATATTGATGCTCCTATAGAATTTTTTTTTAAAATTACATTTTCGGTCACGGAGCATTTTACCACAAATAAGTTGACTCCAGCTTATTTAAATACAGTGTCTGGTAGAAAATAGAAAAACGGCTCATGGTCATCTGGCAGAAAGTAATTCCTAGGAATTCCTGTTACTTTACGTAGGAATTTTCAAGGAATACGTAGGAATTTTCTATAGTAAATCCTAGGAATTCCTTGAAAATTCCTACGTAAAGTAACAGGAATAATTAAATTAGTCAATGAAAAAGTATAAAAATTAGGTATTTCAACATGATTAAAATTTTTCTCCTGCCTTGAAATTTCTTGATAAACATTAGTTCTGAGATTCTTCCTTCTTCCAAATCTTTTGTGCATTTGTCAAGGAGTCCAGTTATTTGTGAGCGATCAACTCTTTCTGGATTTTGATGACGGTCTGCTTCGAATTTCGAACTTGCAGATAGTAAGGAAATTCCTTGAAGAATTCATTTAATATCCTTAGGATTCTTAGGATTCTTAGTAAATCCTACAGATAGTAAGGAAATTCCTTGAAGAATTCATTTAATATCCTTAAGATTCTTAGGATTCTTAGTAAATCCTACAGATAGTAAGGAAATTCTCTGAAGAATTCATTTAATATCCTTAGGATTCTTAGTAAATCCTACAGATAGTAAGGAAATTCCTTGAAGAATTCATTTAATATCCTTAGGATTCTTAGGATTCTTAGTAAATCCTACAGATAGTAAGGAAATTCCTTGAAGAATTCATTTAATATCCTTAAGATTCTTAGGATTCTTAGTAAATCCTACAGATAGTAAGGAAATTCCTTGAAGAATTCATTTAATATCCTTAGGATTCTTAGGATTCTTAGTAAATCCTACAGATAGTAAGGAAATTCCTTGAAGAATTCATTTAATATCCTTAGGATTCTGAGGATTCTTAGTAAATCCTACAGATAGTAAGGAAATTCCTTGAAGAATTCATTTAATATCGTTAGGATTCTTAGGATTCTTAGTAAATCCTACAGATAGTAAGGAAATTCCTTGAAGAATTCATTTAATATCCTTAAGATTCTTAGGATTCTTAGTAAATCCTACAGATAGTAAGGAAATTCCTTGAAGAATTCATTTAATATCCTTAGGATTCTTAGGATTCTTAGTAAATCCTACAGATAGTAAGGAAATTCCTTGAAGAATTCATTTAATATCCTTAAGATTCTTAGGATTCTTAGTAAATCCTACAGATAGTAAGGAAATTCCTTGAAGAATTCATTTAATATCCTTAGGATTCTTAGGATTCTTAGTAAATCCAACTCCCGAGCGTCAACCGTTGACAAATTCATCCACAACTAAGACTATAACAGTACAAGAAACAACCGCTATTTCAAGTACAACAAAACAAGGTGTATCCAATAGAGGAAAAATTAACAAGTCATCAAAATCTAAAAATAATAGAGGAAAGCGTTTATCGCCAAAAGCTGCTGCTAGTTTGAAATCCCAAGCGAAAGAACTTAATAAAAATTAAAAAATAAATCATAATCATTAAATATAGATATATATTCTCGAGCCTTTCTTCATGATTTTTGTTTTTGTTGTGAAACTAGTTACTCCGTTTAGGAATCTTAGAAACTTCTAGGATTTTTAGGAAATTCCTCCAAGATTTATTGAGCTATCCTAGGAAATCCTAGTATATACTAGGAAATCATAGTAATAATTTAAAAATTTTAGTTCCTAAAATAAGGTTCCTAGGAATCACTAGGATTTTCCAAAATTCCTAGTTTTTCCTAGGAATTCCTAGGAGCCTACGTAAACCTCTACGTAAAATTCCTAGGAACTACGTAAATTCCTAGGAATTCCTAGGAATTACTTTCTGCCAGATGTCCAACACCCTAGAAAAACATCAAACAAATTGTAAACCTGACAAGCTTTAGTGGAAAATGTAAACAAAAGATTCATCTCAAATCAAAAAGGCTCAGACCCCCAAGAAATAAATTACTTGAAACGCTGTTGATTCCACAAGCTAGGACTAGATTCGAAAAAATTCAAAATATTAAAAGGCTGAGACCCCCATTAAACATTGAATTTTAAAAAACAATAAATTACTTGTGACGCTGTTGATTCCACAAGCTAAGACTAGATTCCAAAAATTAAAAATAATAAAAGGCTGAGACCCCCAAGAAACATTGAATTTTTAAAAACAATAAATTATTTTGACGCTGTTGATTCCACAAGCTAGGACTAGATTCCAAAAATTAAAATATTAAAAGGATAAGACCCCCAAAAAACATTGAAATTTAAAAACAATAAATTACTTGTGACGCTGTTGATTCCACAATCTAGGACTAGATTACAAAAATTAAAATATTAAAAAATTCAGACCACCATGAAATAAATTACTTATAACGCTGTTGATTCCACAAGCTAGGACTAAATGCCAAAAATTTCAAAATATTAAAAGGCTGAGACCCCCAAGAAACATTGAATTTTAAAAAACAATAAATTACTTGTGACGCTGTTGACTCCACAAGCTAGGACCAGATTCCAAAAATTCAAAATATTAAAAGGCTGAGACCCCCAAGAAACATTGAATTTTAAAAAACAATAAATTACTTGTGACGCTGTGGATTCCACAAGCTAGGACTAGATTCCAAAAATTAAAATATTAAAAGGCTCAGATTCCCAAGAAATAAATCACTTGTAACGCTGTTGATTCCACAAGCTAGGACCAGATTCCAAAAATTTAAAATATTGAAAGGCTGAGACCCCAATAAACATTGAATTTTAAAAAACAATAAATTACTTGTGACGCTGTTGGTTCCACAAGCTAGGACTAGATTCCAAAAAATTTAAAATATTGAAAGGCTGAGACCCCCAATAAACATTCAATTTTAAAAACAATAAATTACTTGTGACGCTGTTGGTTCCACAAGCTAGGACTAGATTCCAAAAAATTTAAAATATTGAAAGGCTGAGACCCCCAGTAAACATTGAATTTTAAAAAACAATAAATTACTTGTGACGCTGTTGATTCCACAAGCTAGGACTAGATTTCAAAATATTAAAAGGCTGATACCCCCAATAAACATTGAATTTTAAAAAACAATAAATAACTTGTGACACTGTTGATTCCACAAGCTAGGACTAGATTTTAAAAACTAAAACATTAAAAAGCTCAGACCCTTATGAAATAAACTACTTGTAACGCTGTTGATTCCACAAGCTAGGACTAGATTCCAAAAATTCAAAATATTAAATGGCTGAGACCCCCAGTAAACATTAAATTTTAAAAAACAATAAATTACTTGTTACGCTGTTGATTCCACAAGCTAGGACTAGATTTCAAAAATTAAAACATTAAAAAGCTCAGACCCCCATGAAATAAATTACTTGTAACGCTGTTGATTCCACAAGCTAGGACTAGATTCCGAAAAATAAAAATAATAAAAGGCTGAGACCCCCAAAAAACATTGAATTTTAAAAACAATAAATTATTTGTGACGCGTTTGATTCCACAAGCTAAGACTAGATTCCAAAAATTAAAATATTAAAAGGCTGAAACCCTCAATAAACATTGAATTTTAAAAAGCAATAAATTACTTGTTACGCTGTTGATTCCACAAGCTAGGACTAGATTTCAAAAATTAAAACATTAAAAAGCTCAGACCCCCATGAAATAAATTACTTGTTACGCTGTTGATTCCACAAGCTAGGACTAGATTTCAAAAATTCAAAATAATAAAAGGCTGAAACCCTCAATAAACATTGAATTTTAAAAAGCAATAAATTACTTGTGACGCTGTTGATTCCACAAGCTAGGACTAGATTCCAAAAATTAAAAATATTAAATGGCTGAGACCCCCAGTAAACATTGAATTTTAAAAAACAATAAATTACTTGTTACGCTGTTGATTCCACAAGCTAGGACTAGATTTTAAAAATTAAAACATTAAAAAGCTCAGACCCTTATGAAATAAACTACTTGTAACGCTGTTGATTCCACAAGCTAGGACTAGATTCCAAAAATTCAAAATATTAAATGGCTGAGACCCCCAGTAAACATTAAATTTTAAAAAACAATAAATTACTTGTTACGCTGTTGATTCCACAAGCTAGGACTAGATTTCAAAAATTAAAACATTAAAAAGCTCAGACCCCCATGAAATAAATTACTTGTAACGCTGTTGATTCCACAAGCTAGGACTAGATTCCGAAAAATAAAAATAATAAAAGGCTGAGACCCCCAAAAAACATTGAATTTTAAAAACAATAAATTATTTGTGACGCGTTTGATTCCACAAGCTAAGACTAGATTCCAAAAATTAAAATATTAAAAGGCTGAAACCCTCAATAAACATTGAATTTTAAAAAGCAATAAATTACTTGTGACGCTGTTGATTCCACAAGCTAGGACTAGATTTCAAAAATTAAAACATTAAAAAGCTCAGACCCCCATGAAATAAATTACTTGTTACGCTGTTGATTCCACAAGCTAGGACTAGATTTCAAAAATTCAAAATATTAAAAGGCTGAAACCCTCAATAAACATTGAATTTTAAAAAGCAATAAATTACTTGTTACGCTGTTGATTCCACAAGCTAGGACTAGATTCCGAAAAATAAAAATAATAAAAGGCTGAGACCCCCAAAAAACATTGATTTTTAAAAACAATAAATTATTTGTGACGCGTTTGATTCCACAAGCTAAGACTAGATTCCAAAAATTAAAATATTAAAAGGCTCAGACCCCCAAGACCCTGTTCGTTTGTTTACATTTGTTATCAAATAATTATTTAATAAATTAATACTATTCTACTCGTTGGACTTTAGTAATTGTTGTTACAAAGAGTGCCTAAGTGCCTAAGAATCAATAGAAATATCAAGTGCATCTATAAAATCCATTCGGTAGTGCTGTGATTAGAAATTAAAATTTTCTATTCCCAAAGTGGAAATGGCAACTCGGAAATGTCCGCAGTGCAAAGTTGATTGTGCCATCGACGAGTTCTTTCAGTGCTGCCTTTGTAAAAGAAGTGCTCATTTATGCCATCAGCAATTTAAGAAAAATAATGTCGATCCTGACTTTATACGTCGCGCTGCATTGTCTGGCTTTAAATATATCTGTTGTTCATGTTTTCCCTCGGTCGAACTATTCTCAGGAACCTCTGTGAATTTGCAGAAGCAATTGGATGTATTGCATACTGGAATCTCAAGGATCGCTGGTGATGTGAGTAAACTTTCAAGTGACGTAAATGAAATTAAAAATGTGCATGTTGATTCCGATTTTTCTTGTCGCATTGAAAATTCGCATATTTCCTCTTCCCGTCCTACCATGTCTTATGCCAATGCTTTAAAGGAATCTACCCTCGTTCTCACTCCAAAAAATTGCGAAACTGAAACATCCGAACTAAAAGAAAAAGTGCGTAAATCAATAAATCCTGAGGAGAGTCGTATAACTGGTTTCCATACAACATCAAGCAACAAGATTATTCTCAAATCAGGGAACACAGACACTGATTCATTTGCATCTTCAATCACATCCAAGCTTGGAAGTGATTTTGATGTCGCAATTCAGGATACAGATATTAAGCGCCTCAAGCTAGTGCGCTTTCGCAATGATGACTTCACACCTGATGAGATTATACAAGCTATAGCAAAGCAGAATGAGAATGAAATCAAAAACATCGAGAAACTAAAAATTCTTAAAGAGATTCAAAACAAATCAGATACTCGTTTTAGTACTCTTATTCTTCAGGTCGATTCCTTGTCTCACAAACTTGCCCTGGAGAAAGGATTCTTAAATATTAAATGGAATAAATTTAAGATTTTCGATGCCTTTACAATAACTCGATGCTTCAAATGCTCTCGCCTTGGACACAAAGCTGCAGAATGCAAATCCGCCACCCCAGTTTGCCCTAAATGTTCTGGATTGCACGAAGCAAAGGATTGCACCGTTACTTTTTTGTCCTGTGTAAATTGCGTCGATGCCAAGGCTAAGTTCAATCTAGATATCAATGTTTCCCATGCTGCTTACAATCCTAAATGTCCCACTATGCTTTCTAGATTAAATAAGATTCCCAAAAATTAGCAATTACCGAACGGCTTAGTTTGGTACACAAATTGCCAAAGCCTTTATGCTAATTTACCTGCACTCAAAGTTTTTGCATTTGAAACTAAGCCCAAACTTTTATTGCTCAGTGAAACACGTACTATTTGTAACATGACCGACAATGAATTAAAAATCGATGACTATACATTATTTCGAGTGGATTCCTATTCGAGGCACACAGGAGGCGTTGCGTGTTACTTGCATTCATCGGTTAGCATTGACATAATTGATTCATTCTCTGAGCTAAATATATGGTCTCTAACATTTAGAGTCTTAACAGGATATGTACGTGATACTTTTTGCATTGTTTATCGTGGTCACAAATCCACAAATACTGATTTTATTTCCTTCCTCGACCGTACCTTTGACTTCCTATCCACAAATTGTAAACGCTTCCATGTCATTGGTGATTTCAACTATAATTTTACTGATAAAGTCATTTCAAAGCCTCTCATCTCAAAGCTAAAATCGTTCTCTTTGTCTCAAATCATCAAATCACCCACACGGGAATGCAACGGCAGTAGCACCTTGATCGACTGGGTAGTCACCAACACAACACCTATTACATGCCATGTCGTTAATCACAAAAATATTGCCGACCACAATTTTATTGCAATCGATTTATTTTCCAAGCAAAACAATCAAAAAGTAACTGCAATCTCGCGCGTCGACTGGTCTAAATACTCAAAACCTGATTTAACTCAATATTTGGCTAGAGTAAATTGGCTGCAATTTGATTCAATTCGGGACACAAATGAGAAATTCAACTTCTTGTACCATCATATTATGCTTTTTCTCAACAATGCTTTGGAAGTTAAATCTTTTACAGTCAAACCCTCGGCAAAATGGTACTCAAGTGAACTTAAGAATCTAAACAAGCAGAAAATGCAGGCGAAACACGAATGGAATAAAAATCACAACGAGTCAACTTGGAAACGATATGTTAAAGTACGCAACACTTACAAGAACAATCTTCGCACAGCTGAATCTAACTATTTGCAAGCGCAACTTACAAATAATTCTGACGACCCCAAGAAGCTTTGGACTGTTCTCAAATCAATATATGGCAACAACACTAAGCCTTCCTTAAGCGCTCTCACTTTCCCAGATGGTATTTTTCATGATAGCCAGACATGCGCCGATCGTTTAAATAATTATTTTATTAACAGCATAGTTGAAATTTCTAATCAAATTCCAACAGTGCGCCCTACTTTGCAATTCCATATAAATTCTACTTCCACGCTTTTTAGTTTTCAGCCAGTTACATTCGAACAGGTCAAACATTTAATTACTGAAGCAAAAACCAAGTATTATCATGACAATCTTACTGGTAAAGTTATTAATGATGCACTGGATTCTCCAGATTTTCTAATATCATTTACTAATCTTTTAAATATGTCTCTTGAGCGTGGTCAAGTACCTGATCTTTTTAAATGCAGCACGATTACGCCTATACAAAAAATTCCGAATTCTAATAAAGTAAATGATTTGCGCCCAATAAATACATTACCGGTCTGTAGTCAGATCCTGGAACGTATTGTTAAAGATCAGCTTTTAGAGCATTTTGAATCCAACAATCTCTTTGCTAGCCAACAATCAGGCTTTCGAAAGTTCCATAGCTGTGAAACTTCGATTGCTTATATTACCTCCGAATGGATTGATGCACTTGACAGGAACAAGATAGTAATTTCAGTTTTTCTAGACCTAAAGAGAGCTTTTGAGACTGTCGATAGAAAGCTCTTACTGGACAAATTAGAGATGTACGGATGTGATCCTATAGTCCTCAACTGGTTCAACTCCTATTTATCGAATCGTTTTCAGCAGACCAAGTTCAATGGTTTTTTTTCAGCACTTATGCCAATAATATTTGGTATACCACAAGGATCTGTACTTAGCTGCCTTCTCTTTATCATTTTTATTAATGATATTGTCAATGTCATTGAGTTTGCGCAGATTAAACTCTTTGCTGATGATACTCTTATTTTTATTGAATGTGATGCTGATAACGTTGACGAAACTTTACATCGATTAAACAGCGACTTGTCTAAGGTTTATGATTGGTTGTGCTTTTCAAAACTGTCATTAAATATCTGCAAGACTAAGGCTATGATTATCTCGAATAAAAATATCAGGCATGAACCTACAACTAGTATCATGATCAATGGAACACCAATCGAACTTGTTGATTCTATGAAATACCTGGGTATAATTTTAGACAAAAATTTGTCTTTTTCCGAGCAGCATGATGATATCCTCAGAAAATTAAACAAGAAGTTTTATGTCTTCAAACGTTGCGAAGCAAAATTAAACACTTCAAGCAAAAAGCTTTTTGTCACATCTTTGATTTTTTCGCATTTCAACTATTGTTCTTCAGTGTCTTTCTTATTCAGTGACAGTCAAATCGATGAATTGCAGAAGGTCATAAATCGTTTCATGCGCGTTATCCTTAGATGTGATAATCGCACTCATCGTCAGGATATGCTTGACAGCTTTGACTGGTTATCAGTCAAGCAAATGCTTAATTATAACGTTTTAATGTTTTTTCACAGATTAACTAAATTTGAGTCTCCTGATTATCTTTTCTACAAGCTTAAGAAAGCAACTGATGCTCATCGCTATCCCACAAGGCGTGCAAACGATTACATTCTTCTTAACTATACGAAAGCACGATCGCAGAACAGTTTGCTTTACAAAGGACTTAAACTTTTCAACGACTTCCAGAATTATCGAAGAGGTATAGCCCAGGAAAGGCAAACAACAATTCAATTGGCCGCAAAAGAATACGTCAAGGAGAAATTTCCTTTAAACTAAACTCTAAACTCTCTAGGCATTTCTGTGAATTCCGTCGATATTTGTGTCATACTGCTTTTCTTCCATGAGATTCTAGGTCTTAGTTAGCGACTTGGTTCCGTCCCTGATGTAGAGTGGCAGACAAACTTTCAACTTCCGATCTTAACAGATAATGGGTTGTCTGTAGTTATGCTGTTTCTCACTCACGCCATTAAGCTTGCAACAGGTCTGCGGACGTAATTTTGTAGTTTAATGAGGCTCATAAACAGCAAATGTTTTGGTGTACTTGTACTGTAAGCGCATTGCTCGCTTTAAACTGTTTCGGCGGTTCTACTTCATTTAAAGTTTAGGTGTGCAAACACCAGTGAGTGGTTAAGAACGTTTTTGCCTCTATCTAGGATTGTTCTTTGGCGTGACTATCACTAAGAGCAGTAATGGATTCGATTCGCTAAGGGCTATTTATCGATGGATTATTTACAGTGCCATGAGACATATTTTTACAAAATATTTCATATCTAGCCACTTAGGCTACATTTTAAGTTAAAATTTTTAACAACCACACAGTCACATTCTTTACATTGCTTGTTATCATGTTTTTCTTAATTTTTTTGTTTTATGTCGAGAATTATAAATCTCAATACTTTTGTACTTTTAATACCTTAAGGTAAATAAACCAATCTATCTATCTATCTATCTATCTAAGAAACATTGAATTTTAAAAACAATAAATTATTTGTTACGCGTTTGATTCCACAAGCTAGGACTAGATTCCAAAAATTAAAATACTAAAAGGCTCAGACCCCCAAGAAACATTGAATTTTAAAAGGCAATAAATTACTTGTTACGCTGTTGATTCCACAAGCTAGGACTAGATTCCAAAAATTAAAATATTAAAAGGCTCAGACCCCCAAGAAACATTGAATTTTAAAAAACAATAAATTACTTGTTACGCTGTTGATTCCACAAGCTAGGACTAGATTCCAAAAATTCAAAATATTAAATGGCTGAGACCCCCAATAAACATTGAATTTTAAAAAACAATAAATTACTTGTGACGCTGTTGATTCCACAAGCTAGGACTAGATTCCAAAAATTAAAATATTAAAAAGCTCAGACCCCCATGAAATAAATTACTTGTAACGCTGTTGATTCCACAAGCTAGGACTAGATTTCAAAAATTAAAATATTTAAAAGCTCAGACCCCCATGAAGTAAATTACTTATAACGCTGTTGATTCCACAAGCTAGGACTAGATTCCAAAAATTGAAATATTAAAAAGCTCAGACCCCCATAAATATATTACTTGTAACTTTGTTGATTCCACAAGCTAGGACTAGATTTCAAAAATTAAAATATTAAAAAGCTCAGACCCCCATGAAATAAATTACTTGTAACGCTGTTGATTCCACAAGCTAGGACTAGATTCCGAAAAATTCAAAATAATAAAAGGCTGAGGCCCCCAAAAAACATTGAATTTTAAAAACAATAAATTACTTGTGACGCTGTTGATTTCACAAGCTAGGACTAGATTCCAAAAATTCAAAATTATAAATGGCTGAGACCCTCAGTTAACATTAAATTTTAAAAAATAATAAATTACTTGTGATGCTGTTGAATCCACAAGCTAGGACTAGATTCCAAAAATTGAAATATTAAAAAGCTCAGACCCCCATAAATATATTACTTGTAACTTTGTTGATTCCACAAGCTAGGACTAGATTTCAAAAATTAAAATATTAAAAAGCTCAGACCCCCATGAAATAAATTACTTGTTACGCTGTTGATTCCACAAGCTAGGACTAGATTTTAAAAATTGAAATATTAAAAAGCTCAGACCCCCATTAAATATATTACTTGTAACGCTGTTGATTCCACAAGCTAGGACTAGATTTCAAAAATTAAAATATTAAAAAGCTCAGACCCCCATGAAATAAATTACTTGTAACGCTGTTGATTCCACAAGCTAGGACTAGATTTCAAAAATTAAAATATTAAAAAGCTCAGACCCCCATTAAATATATTACTTGTAACGCTGTTGATTCCACAAGCTAGGACTAGATTCCAAAAATTAAAATATTAAAAGGCTCAGATTCCCAAGAAATAAATTACTTGTAACGCTGTTGATTCCACAAGCTAGGACTAGATTCCAAAAATTCAAAATATTAAAAGGCTGATACCCCCAATAAACATTGAATTTTAAAAAACAATAAATAACTTGTGACACTGTTGATTCCACAAGCTAGGACTAGATTTTAAAAATTAAAACATTAAAAAGCTCAGACCCTTATGAAATAAACTACTTGTAACGCTGTTGATTCCACAAGCTAGGACTAGATTCCAAAAATTCAAAATATTAAATGGCTGAGACCCCCAGTAAACATTAAATTTTAAAAAACAATAAATTACTTGTTACGCTGTTGATTCCACAAGCTAGGACTAGATTTCAAAAATTAAAACATTAAAAAGCTCAGACCCCCATGAAATAAATTACTTGTAACGCTGTTGATTCCACAAGCTAGGACTAGATTCCAAAAATTCAAAATATTAAATGGCTGAGACTCCCAGTAAACATTAAATTTTAAAAAACAATAAATTACTTGTTACGCTGTTGATTCCACAAGCTAGGACTAGATTTCAAAAATTAAAACATTAAAAAGCTCAGACCCCCATGAAATAAATTACTTGTAACGCTGTTGATTCCACAAGCTAGGAATAGATTTCAAAAATTAAAATATTTAAAAGCACAGACCCCCATGAAATAAATTGCTTGTAACGCTTTTGATTCCACAAGCTAGGACTAGATTCCAAAACTTAAAATATTAAAAAGCTTAGACCCCCATGAAATATATTACTTGTAACGCTGTAGATTCCAAAAGCTAGGACTAGATTCCGAAAAATAAAAATAATAAAAGGCTGAGACCCCAAGAAACATTAAATTTTAAAAAACAATAAATTACTTATGACGCTATTGATTCCACAAGCTAAGACTAGATTTCAAAAATTCAAAATATTAATTGGCTGAGACCCCCAATAAACATTGAATTTTAAAAAACAATAAATTACTTGTGACGCTGTTGATTCCACAAGCTAGGACTAAATTTCAAAAATTAAAACATTTAAAAGCTCAGACCCCCATGAAATAAACTGCTTGTAACGCTTTTGATTCCACAAGCTAGGACTAGATTCCAAAACTTAAAATATTAAAAAGCTTAGACCCCCATGAAATGTATTACTTGTAACGCTGTTGATTCCACAAGCTAGGACTAGATTCCGAAAAATAAAAATAATAAAAGGCTGAGAACCCTAAAAAACATTGAATTTTAAAAAACAATAAATTATTTGTTGCGCTGTTGATTCCACAAGCTAGGACTAGATTCCAAAAATTCAAAATATTAATTGGCTGAGACCCCCAATAAACATTGAGTTTTTAAAAACAATAAATTACTTGTGACGCTGCTGATTCCACAAGCTAGGACTAGATCTCAAAAATTAAAATATTAGAAAGCTCAGACCCCCATGAAATAAATTACTTGTAACGCTGTTGATTCCACAAGCTAGGACTACATTCCGAAAAATAAAAATAATAAAAGGCTGAGACCCCCAAAAAACATTGAATTTTAAAAACAATAAATTATTTGTGACGCGTTTGATTCCACAAGCTAAGACTAGATTCCAAAAATTAAAATATTAAAAGGCTCAGACCCCCAAGAAACATTGAATTTTAAAAAACAATAAATTATTTGTGACGCGTTTGATTCCACAAGCTAGGACTAGATTCCAAAAATTAAAATACTAAAAGGCTCAGACCCCCAAGAAACATTGAATTTTAAAAGGCAATAAATTACTTGTGACGCTGTTGATTCCACAAGCTAGGACTAGATTCCAAAAATTCAAAATATTAAATGGCTGAGACCCCCAATAAACATTGAATTTTAAAAAACAATAAATTACTTGTGACGCTGTTGATTCCACAAGCTAGGACTAGATTCCAAAAATTAAAATATTAAAAAGCTCAGACCCCCATGAAATAAATTACTTGTAACGCTGTTGATTCCACAAGCTAGGACTAGATTTTAAAAATTAAAATATTTAAAAGCTCAGACCCCCATGAAGTAAATTACTTATAACGCTGTTGATTCCACAAGCTAGGACTAGATTCCAAAAATTCAAATATTAAAAAGCTCAGACCCCCATAAATATATTACTTGTAACTTTGTTGATTCCACAAGCTAGGACTAGATTTCAAAAATTAAAATATTAAAAAGCTCAGACCCCCATAAATATATTACTTGTAACTTTGTTGATTCCACAAGCTAGGACTAGATTTTAAAAATTAAAATATTTAAAAGCTCAGACCCCCATGAAGTAAATTACTTATAACGCTGTTGATTCCACAAGCTAGTACTAGATTTCAAAAATTAAAATATTAAAAGGCTCAGATTCCCAAGAAATAAATCACTTGTAACGCTGTTAATTCCACAAGCTAGGACTAGATTTCAAAAATTCAAAATATTAAAAGGCTGATACCCCCAATAAACATTGAATTTTAAAAAACAATAAATAACTTGTGACACTGTTGATTCCACAAGCTAGGACTAGATTTTAAAAATTAAAACATTAAAAAGCTCAGACCCTTATGAAATAAACTACTTGTAACGCTGTTGATTCCACAAGCTAGGACTAGATTCCAAAAATTCAAAATATTAAATGGCTGAGACCCCCAGTAAACATTAAATTTTAAAAAACAATAAATTACTTGTTACGCTGTTGATTCCACAAGCTAGGACTAGATTTCAAAAATTAAAACATTAAAAAGCTCAGACCCCCATGAAATACATTACTTGTAACGCTGTTGATTCCACAAGCTAGGACTAGATTCCAAAAATTCAAAATATTAAATGGCTGAGACTCCCAGTAAACATTAAATTTTAAAAAACAATAAATTACTTGTTACGCTGTTGATTCCACAAGCTAGGACTAGATTTCAAAAATTAAAACATTAAAAAGCTCAGACCCCCATGAAATAAATTACTTGTAACGCTGTTGATTCCACAAGCTAGGAATAGATTTCAAAAATTAAAATATTTAAAAGCACAGACCCCCATGAAATAAATTGCTTGTAACGCTTTTGATTCCACAAGCTAGGACTAGATTCCAAAACTTAAAATATTAAAAAGCTTAGACCCCCATGAAATATATTACTTGTAACGCTGTAGATTCCAAAAGCTAGGACTAGATTCCGAAAAATAAAAATAATAAAAGGCTGAGACCCCAAGAAACATTAAATTTTAAAAAACAATAAATTACTTATGACGCTATTGATTCCACAAGCTAAGACTAGATTTCAAAAATTCAAAATATTAATTGGCTGAGACCCCCAATAAACATTGAATTTTAAAAAACAATAAATTACTTGTGACGCTGTTGATTCCACAAGCTAGGACTAAATTTCAAAAATTAAAACATTTAAAAGCTCAGACCCCCATGAAATAAACTGCTTGTAACGCTTTTGATTCCACAAGCTAGGACTAGATTCCAAAACTTAAAATATTAAAAAGCTTAGACCCCCATGAAATGTATTACTTGTAACGCTGTTGATTCCACAAGCTAGGACTAGATTCCGAAAAATAAAAATAATAAAAGGCTGAGAACCCTAAAAAACATTGAATTTTAAAAAACAATAAATTATTTGTTGCGCTGTTGATTCCACAAGCTAGGACTAGATTCCAAAAATTCAAAATATTAATTGGCTGAGACCCCCAATAAACATTGAGTTTTTAAAAACAATAAATTACTTGTGACGCTGCTGATTCCACAAGCTAGGACTAGATCTCAAAAATTAAAATATTAGAAAGCTCAGACCCCCATGAAATAAATTACTTGTAACGCTGTTGATTCCACAAGCTAGGACTACATTCCGAAAAATAAAAATAATAAAAGGCTGAGACCCCCAAAAAACATTGAATTTTAAAAACAATAAATTATTTGTGACGCGTTTGATTCCACAAGCTAAGACTAGATTCCAAAAATTAAAATATTAAAAGGCTCAGACCCCCAAGAAACATTGAATTTTAAAAACAATAAATTATTTGTGACGCGTTTGATTCCACAAGCTAGGACTAGATTCCAAAAATTAAAATACTAAAAGGCTCAGACCCCCAAGAAACATTGAATTTTAAAAGGCAATAAATTACTTGTTACGCTGTTGATTCCACAAGCTAGGACTAGATTCCAAAAATTCAAAATATTAAATGGCTGAGACCCCCAATAAACATTGAATTTTAAAAAACAATAAATTACTTGTGACGCTGTTGATTCCACAAGCTAGGACTAGATTCCAAAAATTAAAATATTAAAAAGCTCAGACCCCCATGAAATAAATTACTTGTAACGCTCTTGATTCCACAAGCTAGGACTAGATTTTAAAAATTAAAATATTTAAAAGCTCAGACCCCCATGAAGTAAATTACTTATAACGCTGTTGATTCCACAAGCTAGGACTAGATTCCAAAAATTCAAATATTAAAAAGCTCAGACCCCCATAAATATATTACTTGTAACGCTGTTGATTCCACAAGCTAGGACTAGATTTCAAAAATTAAAATATTAAAAAGCTCAGACCCCCATGAAATAAATTACTTGTAACGCTGTTGATTCCACAAGCTAGGACTAGATTCCGAAAAATTCAAAATAATAAAAGGCTGAGACCCCCAAAAAACATTGAATTTTAAAAACAATAAATTACTTGTGACGCTGTTGATTCCACAAGCTAGGACTAGATCCCAAAAATTAAAATATTAAAAGGCTGAAACCCCCAAGAAATAAATTACTTGTTACGCTGTTGATTCCACAAGCTAGGACTAGATTTTAAAAATTAAAATATTTAAAAGCTCAGACCCCCATGAAGTAAATTACTTATAACGCTGTTGATTCCACAAGCTAGGACTAGATTCCAAAAATTGAAATATTAAAAAGCTCAGACCCCCATAAATATATTACTTGTAACTTTGTTGATTCCACAAGCTAGGACTAGATTTCAAAAATTAAAATATTAAAAAGCTCAGACCCCCATGAAATAAATTACTTATAACGCTGTTGATTCCACAAGCTAGGACTAGATTCCAAAAATTGAAATATTAAAAAGCTCAGACCCCCATGAAATATATTACTTGTAACGCTGTTGATTCCACAAGCTAGGACTAGATTTCAAAAATTAAAATATTAAAAAGCTCAGACCCCCATGAAATAAATTACTTGTAACGCTGTTGATTCCACAAGCTAGGACTAGATTCCAAAAACTCAAAATATTAAATGGCTGAGACCCCCAGTAAACATTGAATTTTAAAAAACAATAAATTACTTGTGACGCTGTTGATCCACAAGCTAGGACTAGATTTCAAAAATTAAAATATTAAAAAGCTCAGACCCCCATGAAATATATTACTTGTAACGCTGTTGATTCCACAAGCTAGGACTAGATTCCGAAAAATAAAAATAATAAAAGGCTGAGACCCCCAAAAAACATTGAATTTTAAAAACAATAAATTATTTGTGGCGCGTTTGATTCCACAAGCTAAGACTAGATTCCAAAAATTCAAAATATTAAATGGCTGAGACCCCCAGTAAACATTGAATTTTAAAAAACAATAAATTACTTGTGACGCTGTTGATTCCACAAGCTAGGACTAGATTTCAAAAATTAAAATATTAAAAAGCTCAGACCCCCATGAAATATATTACTTGTAACGCTGTTGATTCCACAAGCTAGGACTAGATTCCGAAAAATAAAAATAATAAAAGGCTGAGACCCCCAAAAAACATTGAATTTTAAAAACAATAAATTATTTGATGCGCGTTTGATTCCACAAGCTAAGACTAGATTCCAAAAATTAAAATATTAAATGGCTGAGACCCCCAAAAAACATTGAATTTTAAAAACAATAAATTATTTGATGCGCGTTTGATTCCACAAGCTAAGACTAGATTCCAAAAATTCAAAATATTAAATGGCTGAGACCCCCAGTAAACATTGAATTTTAAAAAACAATAAATTACTTGTGACGATGTTGATTCCACAAGCTAGGACTAGATTTCAAAAATTAAAATATTAAAAAGCTCAGACCCCCATGAAATATATTACTTGTAACGCTGTTGATTCCACAAGCTAGGACTAGATTCCGAAAAATAAAAATAATAAAAGGCTCAGACCCCCAAGAAACATTGAATTTTAAAAAACAATAAATTACTTGTGACGCTGTTGATTCCACAAGCTAGGACTAGATTTCAAAAATTAAAATATTAAAAAGCTCAGACCCCCATGAAATATATTACTTGTAACGCTGCTGATTTCAAAAGCTAGGACTAGATTCCGAAAATTAAAAATAATAAAAGGCTGAGACCCCCAAAAAACATTGAATTTTAGAAACAATAAATTATTTGTGACGCGTTTGATTCCACAAGCTAAGACTAGATTCCAAAAATTAAAATATTAAAAGGCTCAGACCCCCAAGAAACATTGAATTTTAAAAACAACAAATTACTTGTGACGCTGTTGATTCCATAAGCTAGGACTAGATTTCAAAAATTCAAAATATTAAAAGGCTGAGACCCCCAATAAACATTGAATTTTAAAAAACAATAAATTACTTGTGACGCTGTTGATTCCACAAGCTAGGACTAGATTTCAAAAATTAAAATACTAAAAAGCTCAGACCCCCATGAAATATATTACTTGTAACGCTGTTGACTCCACAAGCTAGGACCAGATTCCAAAAATTCAAAATATTAAAAGGCTGAGACCCCCAAGAAACATTGAATTTTAAAAAACAATAAATTACTTGTGACGCTGTTGATTCCACAAGCTAGGACTAGATTTCAAAAATTAAAATATTAAAAAGCTTAGACCCCCATGAAATATATTACTTGTAACGCTGTTGATTCCACAAGCTAGGACTAGATTCCAAAAATTCAAAATATTAAATGGCTGAGACCCCCAATAAACATTGAATTTTAAAAAACAATAAATTACTTGTGACGCTGTTGATTCCACAAGCTAGGACTAGATCTCAAAAATTCAAAATATTAAATGGCTGAAACCCCCAGTAAACATTGAATTTTAAAAAACAATAAATTACTTGTGACGCTGTTGATTCCACAAGCTAGGACTAGATTCCAAAAATTCAAAAAATAAATGGCTGAGACCCCCCAGTAAACATTGAATTTTAAAAAACAATAAATTACTTGTGACGCTGTTGATTCCACAAGCTAGGACTAGATTCCAAAAATTCAAAAAATTAAATGGCTGAGACCCCCCAGTAAACATTGAATTTTAAAAAACAATAAATTACTTGTAACGCTGTTGATTCCACAAGCTAGGACTAGATCTCAAAAATTAAAAATATTAAAAGGCTCAGACCCCCATGAAATAAATTACTTGTGACGCTGTTGATTCCACAAGCTAGGACTAGATTCCAAAAAATTAAAAATATTATATAGTTTAAGAAAGTACGAATTAATTGCGATTGAAGCGTGGAAGTAAAATAATATTCAGTGTGAACAAATTTTTACCAGTGGAGTGCGTTCAGTGCTGGATATTATCGAAAAAAAATCATTATTAAGGAATCAAGTTTTAGCGAGAGATAGAAAAAAATTAAAGTTTAACTTAATTATATTACACAGCATATTATTTAAGCATTTTTAAATATGTCATCATCATCGGAAAATTTCGGCAATCCTCTAAGAAAATTTAAGCTAGTATTTTTAGGAGAACAAAGTGGTATGTAAAATTTGTAAAATGTTACTTATAGTGCAACTTACGCAGCATAAAATTTATGCAACATAGGAGGTTTTCAATAGAAAAGTCAAACTGTATATTGCTGATTAATTATTAAGTGAAAAAAATAGTAATAAAAAGGAATTTATTGAAGTGATGACGAAAACAGTCTAGAAGCAAAATGGAGTGTGTGAAAGAAAAATTTAAGTCCATTCTTTGTTGTGATGTATGCCCTATTTAAATTTTTTAAGCTCTCAATGATCATGATTTTTCTATTGATTCCACTGGATTATTGAGATTTTTTTTTAAATAATAATTTGCCTAATTTTTTCATTACATGCCAATAATTGCAAAGTGGGTAAAACAAGCTTAATTACACGGTTTATGTATGATAGCTTCGATAACACTTATCAGGTAATGTTTACTTTTTATTCCTCATATTAAAATTATTTTATTTATTTAAAAATCAATAAAACAATTTGTGACTCACATATATGTATACCTCTCTATTTACTTACTCATTTTAGGCAACGATAGGTATAGATTTTCTTTCGAAAACAATGTATTTAGAGGATAGAACTGTTAGACTGCAACTATGGGTAGGCATATTCAATAATTTTAGACATACATGCATGTGTGGGCGATAATAATGTTTACTGGAAATTTTTTTCTGCTGCAACTAAATAGGATACTGCTGGTCAAGAGAGATTTAGGAGTCTCATTCCTTCTTATATTCGAGATTCGACTGTTGCAGTCGTTGTTTATGATATAACTAGTAAGACTGTTTATTATATCCATAATGATCTCATTTAATATACCTACACATATTATGTTTGAAAAATTCTAGATGCGAATTCTTTCCATCAGACGTCTAAATGGATTGATGATGTAAGAACAGAGCGTGGAAGTGATGTTATTATTATGCTCGTTGGAAACAAAACCGATTTATCTGATAAAAGACAAGTTTCAACGGAAGAGGGAGAGAGGAAAGCTAAGGAACTTAACGTGATGTTTATAGAAACGAGTGCTAAAGCAGGATATAATGTTAAACAAGTGAGTGTGATGAATAATAGGCTCTTTTATTGGGTATAAATAACAGTGTTTTTTTTTTATTATTATTATTTAAATCATGTAGCTTTTTAGACGTGTAGCAGCCGCTTTGCCAGGAATGGACTCGTCAGAAAATAAGCCACCAGAAGACAGTAAGAGCTTTATAATCTCATTTTGCATAACTTCGTGTTCTCTTTCTTTTATCGAAAGTCATCTGTTCATTTATATTAATTTTGATTTTTTTCTGTGAAATTATTAATTAAAAGTGCAAGAAGTCGTACTTAAAGACTCACCAAAGGAATTGAGTGGAGACGCCGAAGGAGGATGTGCATGCTAAAAAAATATGTTTTACTTACGAATAATTATTAGAAATTAATCGTATTATTATGCTTTATCTTTTTCTTCTTCTATGAGTTGATATAATTAATTAAGAGAATTGTGTAATTCTGAACCATAAAATGTTATTCTTATATAAAATTTAGCATTATTTGCATTAATTTATTTTTTAATATATATAATAGAATTATATACATTTATTTATTTTACTTTCCTTATTCGTTTTGTTACTTATGTCTTATTTTTGCTACTAAATGCTATTAAATCGATTTTTTTACATTTAACTACACTCAATTGCTTCCAACAAACATTTTTAAAAATTTATGTCATTATATTCATATCCTCTCATACTCGTTCATCGTCACCTGAACATAAATTTTTAAATTAAAATTGTTTGTCGGTGACACATAAATTTTTTATGTTCCTATTGAGATTATGGTTGCATGAAAGGATATCAATATATTTGTACTATGCATTTGTTCTTAGAATATAAATTCAGTAACCATGTCTTGTGACGATTGAAACTGATGAAACTTAAAACTATTTATGTCATTTTCAGCCGTAGACTTACAAACTCAGCAAACCTCAACGAATGATCAAAATCAAGATTCAGAAGGAGGATGCATGTGTTAAGAAAAAAGTCTTACTAATTATAATATAATATTCCAAAGTGGATCAAAAGCTTTCATGATGGCTTTTACTAAATTTTAGTTCATTCGAAAAGGATCATGACATGAAATAAAGGAGGAATATTATCATTCTGAAAATGTAATGGCAATTCAAGCGATAAATAACTAGTGATGACATAGACAAGAATCACTAATTTCATCTTGTTACCCCAGCATTTGCTTTCTTCAATGTTTGTTCATTCCAATACAAACTGAATACATCTTTATTATATATATTATAGAATATTAACGAAATTGTTTTTTTTTTACTGAAAATGGGTGAAAAGTCGAGGACATTGAGAAGAGTTTAGTGTTTTAAATTTTATTCATATTCAAATGAATGGATGAATGACCAAAATATGCTGTATTCATATAAATGGTATAATTTTCCTAAGTATTCAACTATTAAAAATAACATTTTTCGTACGCTTCTTGTTTTCTCAACAATAATAATTAATAATTGTATGATGAGTAGTTTAATCATAAAAAAAACCTATAACAAATTTGGATATGAGAAAACTGAAGGCATGAATTTAACGCAATCATAGTGAAGGATGTTTATTTGATTAAGATTTTATTTATTTTCTAACATTAAATTTGTCAATTTAATATAAAATATGAAACATGCGCCGATTTTATACTTTTTGTATCATAAAACAACTACATTTTTGCAAGTAATAAAATGCTTTCTTCTGCCATAATTAAAATGGTGTTGATTAATTAAAATTTGTATGTTTGCTCATTTGTTACAGTAAAATAGGTATGTGGGTACTTACAAGAGATTTTATTCATCAATATAAGTAAACTGTTACAGTTAGCATGTTCATCAAAATTTTACTCTAAGCTTTCGACCTGGAAAAGCTTAGCACTCAAACGGTTCTCAATCGAAATGTGCTCCAAAACGTCACAAATGTTTTTGGAACCTTTTTTAAAAATGCACCTTGCAGATCTTGTGAATGAAAAATAGCAAAGTATGTGTGAGACTTAATATAGAACTTCTTACTGTTTAATTCACAAACATTTACTTGTGTTAATTATGTTTTGTTCTCCACAGCTACATCTATTCTTTTCATCCTTTTGTTCTAATTAGATTTACTTTTGAAAACGCCGTCTTGAAACTCTTAGTTTCGACTTTTTGATATTATAATCAATTTATTTTGGTTCTTTACGTTGCTATCTTAATAATGCTTAACTTGACTTTGATTAAGAATTGTCTTAAAATTTTAACCGGTTCATTGTGAATTTTAAGACCTAATACCTGAAAAGAACTGAATTGCTATTATTGTAACTATATAAAAATTATTAATATGCAGTTCATTCATGATGAGAAAAAATATGATAGATTTAAATCCATTGAACACAAAATTAACATAAGACTGGAAATGAATAACATGACTAAAATATGTGCCGCTGAAAAGTTTGAATAAAATAAGTTTTAGCACTCAGAAAGCTTTTAATGCGCGAGAATCGACAAGATGTGTTGCCAGTCTCAGTACACAAACAACCAAAACGAACGACTTTAATGAGCGAACAAGACATACCAACACTACTTAAATTAATAGTGATTTCTTTTCTTTCTATTCTTTCTCTTTAATCGAATCGAGAAATTTTTCTGAACGGTTGCACAAAGTCGTTTCCTAGTGTAATATATTTTTTAAAAAAATTAATAGTATGACAAGGATGGTCTAAAAATACTTTAAGGAATGGATTTTACAAGAAATGTTCATTAATTTCTTTTATAAAGACGAAAAAGTAGTTCATAGAGTTAGAATAAGATCATTATTGTGCCATAAATTGTGAGAAAATTTATAAAAAAAAATAATTTTATACCTACATACGTGGATTCAACACATGAATAGGAGGAACCACTTGTATACATGTGAAAGATAACGAAAGGAGAAAAGAAATAGGTCATCGTAAAAAATACCTTTTAAAAAATAGAACTCGGATACTGAAGAAAAAGTGTGTCTCAAGTCGAATATTTCTATTGGTGTTATAATTAATGAAATATTTTATTGAAAGTGATGTGGATTAAAGAAAATGACTGATGAAGACAAAATGTAATGGAAATTTGAATATTGCTTTATTTAATAAAACGTTAATGTGAAAAAGAATAAGAGAAAGTAAATTGAATTGATACATAATTTTTATTTTTTGTATGTACTTGAGAAGAACTTTACTGCATCATAAATGCTACAAAATTTGATATTAAGTCAAGATATATCATACGTCGTGAACATTATTTTCTTCTAATACTTTTAAAAAAGTACATAAATAATAAAAGGAAAGCATGAATCATAATAAAGTTTTAAATTGGATTGCATTGTCACTCTTTTTTCTTGAGTTGACTTGCTTCTCTGGTGAGTAATTTATTTTTACGTAAGCGAATCAAATATCAAAACTAGCTAGCTTGAAACTTAGTATAACTTAACATTATTTTTAAAATTTTAACGGTACTAAAAACCATATTTACTGAAGAAGAAACATATGAGCATGTTCGATTTTTTTTTCTCTACGTTTGTATGTGCGTTGCACGCTTTCTTTTTTCTCTGACTCAACAATAATATTGTGGAAATTACACAAATACTCTATTTGTCAACACCAATATCCGCGAAGTATTTTGCAATTTTTTCATTACTTATGTCCTAAGCATTATGTAAGAAATTCATAGTTTTCTATATAAAATCCGGGTTTTTTACCACGTTTTTCGTTAACTTGCTTTCTTGTCTTTCTGCTTGTCTTGGTCAAATCTTGCGATTAATTTTTCGACCACTTCTACTGTTCCAATCGAGCTGAAATTTTGCATGCACTTATCTTTCCGATGACAATACAATATCCAAGCATTTCGTAAACTTAAAAATGCTTAAGTTTCTTTATTTCATTACAATAAGACTAAAAAGTAGAAAATAAAATACTTTATAAAACTAGTGTATCGGGTAGAAACCCAATGCGGATTATATTCACACCGTACTATCATAAGTCTTATGAATAGACCAAGATTTGCCCATCATAAGTATGAAGGTATGAAACCTGATAAGTCAACTAAGCTTCGCTCAGCATAAGTTTGAAGATATAAAGCTATCGCGTAAGCTGAGCTACGCTCAGCATAAGTTTGAAGATATGAAGCTAGAGAGGCAGCTGAGCTTCGCTCAGCATAAGTTTGAAGTTATAAAGCTATCGCGTAAGCTGAGCTACGCTCAGCATAAGTTTGAAGATATAAAGCTAGAGTGTCAGCTGAGCTACGCTCAGCATAAGTTTGAAGGTATAAAGCTTGACGAATATGCCAAATATTCTTTAAAAGTTTTTTAAAAAAAATTTTCATCCAAAGTTGAATTTTATAAAAATCACAGTCAACTTTTGTTTTAAAAAATTCGTAAGAAAGGAAAGTTTTTTGCCATTTCTGAAGCAACGGCTGTTCCTACCTTGCCCAAAAACAATACAGCTCTTCTATAGAGCAGCACGGATCAAATGTAAAAAACTAGAAGTCTCTACGATGTCTCGTTATTGAGATTTCTTGCTGATTAACTTGCTTGCTTGCTTGTTTGCTTACAGAAAGCGTATTTTGCGATTTTCTCAGCAATGCCACAACCAATTTGAAATCTGTTTTTTGAAAATGATGTAAAATTTCAGGCACAAACTTTTCTTCTTGCCCTTTTATAACCAATTTTGCTTTGTTTTCTCACAAAATGCGAAAAACTGATTTTTCAATCTGAACAAAACCACGTAAAAACGGTGTGAATATAAAAAACTTTTTAAAAAACCACGTTTTACCCGTAGACTAAAAAGTAGAAAATAACTTTTATATTGGGTTCAAAGGATATTGGTTTGAAAATTTGAGATTGATTTGAAAGTTTCATACTTAAGTCATGACCATACATGAATTGCAAATTTGTTCACTTCGACCATATCGTGGAGTTCTACATCTTAAAACGTGGGCGCATTTATATGAAATTTAAGCACTCAAAATTTACAATATTTATAAATGCGCCCACTTTTTAAGATGTAGAACTATATGTTATGGTCGAAGTAAACAAATTTGCAATTCATGTACAACCATGACTCTAATATAAAACTTTCAAATTAATCTAAAATTTTCAAACCAAAATCTTTTGCACCTAAGATTATAAAGTTATTTTCTACTTTTTTGTCCACTGGTAAAAACGTGGTTTTTTAAAAAGTATTTTATTTATTTCACAAAAAGAAAAAAAAATAAATTTATGCTTGTATGATAACAGAATGTCCAGTATTTTGGATGATACTAAAATTTGATCACGAAATTAAGCAGAACATTCTTGTTAATTACTTTTTTACAGCTATCTTGTGTCAAAACTCAGTTTCGCAAATTTCACCAAAGTCAATAGTGAATGATGATGAGAAATTTGAGCATAATATTCAGCCTTCAGAAACTATTAAAAATATAATTTCTTTTGATGATGAGACCATGAAAATATCTCCATCTTCGCTTATTTTGAATGAAGAAGAAAGCACAATTAGAGAAATTAATGAAATCGAATCAAATAATATTGAAGTAGAATCTTCGGGGAGATATCATGAAACTATTAGACCGACATTAACATTTAAGAAAAATGAGAACGAAAAGTCAATGAATTACGAAATTATTGAAGACGGTAATTTTTTAGTGAAAGGGGGTCGTCGAGCAAGATCCTCACGACCCCAAATACAGGAGATGGATACTGTTTTGCCGATAAAGAATGTCAACTCAAATGAGTTAACAATGGCTCGTCAAAATAATGATATCCAAGGAATTATTTCTGGAATAGTAAAATTATTAAATGGAAATGTTAATGTGCATACAAATAATCAAGGAACTCGAAGACCACCATCAAATAGAATCAATAACAGAGGACCGCCAAGAATTGCTGAAGCACAAGTTCCGGGAAATGATTTACAAGAGTCTAATAATGGCAAACCACAGCAATCTTTCCCAGAAGCTCCTCTGATGCGACCATTTTTAACAGGAGTTCCAATTCCTGAGCAAATTGTACCATCAATGCAACAAAATTATCGTCCTGGTTTTGTATCTCAAAATCGACCACCTTGGAAACGTCCTAAACCACCAATTAGTCGACGACCTCCTCCTCAATACACACATCATCATATACCAACGCATTTTGTTTCTGACGATCAATCAAACAATTCAAATTTATCGTCTGCATCAAATAAAGAGAAACCAATTGTTTATGAAAACAATTATGATGATGACGATGATGTAGGAACGGCAATCGAAGAAGATACATTGCCTCCGTCCACTACAGTCGAAGATGATCATAAAGAAATTAGCAGTACTATTGCAAATGAAAATATTTCATCAACAGTTATTACGATCATTCAGTCAACTTCTGAAGTCAACACGGTAGACCAGTCAAATGACATATTTTCCACGTTAGGAGATAATGATATGAACAAAACCAGCTCGTCTATTGAATTAGAGCCATCTACTAATGAAATTTTATCGCAAAATCCCGTAACATTTACACCTACACTTATCGAAACGACTACTTCTTCATTATCTTCAATTGATAATCATGAAAGTGTGATACATTCAACACCTTCTTTAAATCCTCCACCAAACACATACCAAACTCAATATATTCCACGACCTGGAGTAGTTCTAGATGATCCTGAATTTAATCCTGCTCAAAAAGTAAATCATCACCATCATAATCAGAGACCGAGAATCCCGGTTCCAGCAGCTCATCCTCCAGGATATGGCGAAATATTTGATGTCACATTATCTGCCGTTCAATTTGGTTAGTAAAAACGTTTTAAGCAGCTTTAATTTTAAACATAATTTAATTGGGGAACATTACTTTCAGGGGACTCAAATATGGGATCACATCAGACAATTAATATAAAACCATATAATGTTTACGAAGGCACCGATATAATATTGAGTCCATCAGGTGATCAAGGATTTGTATCTATTGATGGAAAAAGGACGTATATAAATCTTTTTGGCGAATCTACGGATCCACCAACAAGGATTGAGTCTACTCAAGTGGTGAGAGAAAATCAAATCAGACCAACTAATGTCTATCAGCCTCCGATTGGCGTTACTGGTAGTGGATATGTTGCTGTAGCTGAAACAGAAACAATTACTAGAAAATCACCACATCAGCAACAACATTCATATCAACAAAATCGTTTAGTGCTTAAACCAAAAGTTCCACAACAATTGCCGCCTGTTCGAATTGATACATGCATTGTTGGTGATGACTCGACTTGCGATAAAGCTCAAAATGAGAAATGCATGAACGATAATGGTGTTTCAAGTTGTAGTTGCAAGCAAGGTATATTCCATTTTTGAAAGCACATTAGACAATGAGTTGTAATACTTCTTGGATTTTTTTTATGTCATCGTAACAGGTTATGCAAGGCGAAAACATCGTGATATATGTAGAAAAATTGTTTCAGTTGTTGTATCAATGCGTGTAGATCGATATCATGACCGTAAAATTGTTTGGGACTCATCACTCAATGATTCAGCATCTGAACCATTCAGATCCTTAAAATATGAGTCATTGCGTGCTGTAAGTGTCAATTGCATTTAATAAACTTGTTTAAAATATTAACAAATGATAAAAATTATTTTAACAGGTGGATTCAGCATTTAGTATGACACCCTTTTCGGACGAATTTATGGAAGCGACGGTCAATAATATCTTTCAGGGTGATGCATCTAAAGGATTGGCTGGAGTTTTCGTAAATTTAACATTAATGGTTGAAGAAAATGGCGAAACTATAAGACCTGCAATAAGGAATGATATTCAACGACATTTACTTGGTGTGATACACAGGAGAAATAATAATATCGGAAACTCAGCATTGTTTGTAGACAGTGCACCAGGCTCAATTTCAGCAGTAGTCGATCTTAACGAATGCGAATCTGATGAACTAAATGACTGTCATACGGAAGCAATTTGTACAAATACTTGGGGAAGCTACACGTAAGTTAAATATCTTCTAATGAATTCTTTTCAAATTTCTTTAAATATCTTATTTTTTTTAAAACTAGATGTCAGTGCAATAGCGGTCTTAAAGATCCATATATTGATCATCCACAAAGAATGGGACGTGAATGTATGTCATGCGACTCATCATATTGCAATAATCGAGGCACTTGTAGTTTTGATTCTCATGGAACTCAGGCTTGCACATGCACAGGATTTTATTATGGGTAAGTTATTTTTTTTTTCTTAACCAAGCCGGTATTTATTTTGATTTGTTTTCAGCTCTGCATGTGAAATAGACGGAGAAATTTTATTCGTATCTATTGGTGCCTCTGTTGCCGCTATTTTCATTATCATTCTAACATTAATATGCTTAGTCATGTGGAGGTAAATTATTAAAACGTAAAATTATGTTTGTAAATTAAGTTTTTTTTTCTTCATCCAAAGTCGAAAGTGGCAACGTGAGCATAAGAATGCAATGATAGGAAGTCCTCTGTTTGGATTAGGAGGATACATGGGTAATGCACAAGTCAAAGCTCCTATTATGGGAACTGTTCCTTATCAGATGACTTTAGAAGATAGAATGAGATGGGCTCAAATTGCTGACGTGATGTCACAGAGTAATCATTATGGAATCGAACCGTCGAGAACACTTCCAACGATTTATTCCGGCTATCCAAATTTGAGCGGAATGATGAGTGGAATGACCTTGCCACACAATAGTCATCATAATGGAACTTTACCTCCCCCGCCAGTACCTCTTCCTAGGTATGTAGTTTAATGTTTATTTGTTTTTTTTTTTTAAAAAATATTAATGGGATTTGAATTTTACAGACTAGGAATGAATCGACCAAGTGGAATGAGAAATCTCGAGAATTCTAGTTCTAGTGAAGAAGAGGATCGAACAGATCTTTTAGGGAGGAGCTTTCAAGTTCCACGCCCGAAAAGTCGAGCAGCATCTGTAACGAGCGCTATTTATTATGATGTAGATTATTCGCCCGAACAAAACTATGGATGTCATAATTCCTCTTCAAATCAAATACCACTAAGTACTTATAGTGCAAGACCGCCTTCAACCACATATTATAAGTGAAAGACGTTAAATTAAATCAAATTATTTGATTCGATTTTTTATTTGATTTTTTGGTCTTTAAAAATTATTGCCTTTACATTATAATAATAATAATATGAAGCAAAAGAGAAAGCAAATCTTAGTTTTAAGGAACTTACTTAAATTCTACTCTTTCCTAACTTTTTTATTTTTTATTTTTATATATAAAACATCAACTTTTATTAAAATCAAACAAGACTGATATATATTCAATAACGAATGGAAAAATCTCTGGCTTGCTTACAATATACTAAATTGACACTTTTCTCATTTCTTTAAGAATATTCTCAAAATGCCAAAGAGTTGAATAAAAATAATGAAGAGAAGTGATTTTCTATGGACATAATCTGGTTATCAAATAATTTGATTTGATTTTTTTCGTGTTTCAATCTTTCCTTACACATCAACAAAGTTTCTTTTTGTAAATATTTAACAAAAATTAATAATTGTTTAATACTCAGATTTTTATGTGAAAATTTCACTCATTAATTTTACACGTCATTTTTCCACTAGCAACTTTGCTTATGAATAAAATTTTCTGAATGCCGGTACTTACACATAAAATCCTTTCGATATTTTTTTTTCATTTAGTTTTCTTTTAAGAGATTTTATTTTTTTTTTCTTTTTCGGTATTCATTATTGATTAAACACATTCATTGAATTATATTTTTTTTTATATTATATATGCGTAATTAAGAAAACCTCATTGAAATCTATCTTTCTTCTAAGTTTCTCTCAATTTATGTTTTTTTTGTTTGTTTTTTATGAATGGCGAATTTTGAGTTTTCTACTTACTAATTTCATTTATTTATCGTCAAAAAGAATTGTGTTCGCCAGTCAATAAAGTATTATTCATATTATCTTTTTTTTAAATTTAACATTTTTTTCATTTCATTTTCAAGTACTAAATATACAAGAATGCAGAATTTAGCTGTTGTTTGTAGAGACAGAGTGAGATGTAATGGCTTGTGATTTATTAAATATTGAACGACTTTATGTAAAATGTTTAATTAGCGATATCCCTTTTTCTAATGTATTCATACAAGCCGATCGCTATGTCGCTAAAAAGAAAGTAATGATAAATGAGTGAATGATGCCAACAGTTTAATGAAACAAAAATATTAAAAATACAAACCTTCTCAGATTGCTAATTTGTTGTTCGAGGCTGCTTAAATTGCGCAGCAGCTTGTAATTGTATTTGATAAGCCAAATTATGTATCTTAAAACCATACAATCTAATGAAATAATAAAAAGAAGAAATGAGAATATTACTAAATCTAATTCATTAACATAGTATTTTTATTATGAAGAATACAAACCTTGGAACGAATTGATTAGCAGGTCTTTTAGGTCTATATTCGGGATGTACCATAAAGAGCATATGAGGAAACCCTGTACCAAAGTATGCACCATCAGTATGATGATGACGAGAAGATTTTGGAGTGTATACATCAATACATTTCGGACAGTAAGATTTGACCATAGCTTCACCGGGAACGTCTGAAAGACCTAAAGGAAGCATTGGCTGACTTTCGCAATAAACTCGAGGACAATGCCCAAAATCACCGCTTTGATATTTCTCAATCATTTGCGCGATTCCACGATTAGTTAAAATATAACGAGCATGAATTAATCCATATAACATTTCAGCAGCTTGCTCAATGAGATCCGATTGATTTGGATTTACATCAATCTCATCCTCGTCAGGCTCCAAATCTAAAATCATGTCTAAAGCTTGTCGATAATTGGGAACTTGCTCATTGAGTCCAGTCAAATTAAATTTGTCCTGAATGTAATCTTCGTCCACTTCACAAAAGAATTCATTTCCACGCAATCCACAGAACCAAGAAATCCAGGATACTTCTTCAGAACTACTCATTTTTCTATAATCACGAAATTAAAGATAGAAGAAATTTAATATTATAAATTTATTAACCAATATTAAGCTCAGTATATGTATATCAAGCAGCACAAAAAAAAATGAAAAAGTCATGGCGAATGTATGTTTAAAAAAGAAAGTATAATGAATAATAATTAAGGCTGGATATCGTAAAACAAATCGCACCATAAAGAACAATATAAAGTCCTTTACCTTTAATATTTGGTTTCCAAAATGATATAATTTTAACAATTTAATGCGTTATTAAAAGCTTTCCCTATTAAAACATGTATTTTCCGTGAAAATGGAGAGAAAATTTTGGATTTATTTTTTTACTCAAATAAAACTTTTAATTCAATTTGGATCAGAAGCAGAGCGTGTTTAGTTGATATGATTGATTTTTACCTTTTTATACCTCCTTTAATATTCAAAGAAGCCACTCTATAATTAATAAAAATTTTAAAATATGAAAACTGTAGTCTGAATACTCTTAAACGCACTCACTCTAGATGCTATCAAACGTACTCTCTTTTTCAAATCTTTAAATATCCGTTATTTTTTTTACATTTAAGACACAACGATATCAAGTTATAAGATGTAAGTAATGTGATTTTCAAAAAACTTTATTATTTTTTAAAGTGATTAAAATATTCTCAAATACATCATAACGCTATAAAAAATATGAATACGCTGTCATAAATGATAAATTCCTCTACAAATTAATGCTTTAAATAAATTATGTGTGTATGATAGGTATAATAGGTAGGTTGGATATTTGATTATGATTTGTGGCAATATTTTTTTTATGAAATAATTGGTGTTTTACTTGATGATACGCCTGGGACCAGCTCTTGATGGCGGTGCTGGTTTTGCAAATTGTTGTCTATGAAGCGTTTTTTTGGGATACAATTCACTTAATAAATTTTCTTCAGTCACTTCTGATGGATCGTCAACTTCAAGTTTTTTTGTGAAATTAATTCCAAGAGTATGTATCTTATCTAAGAATGGAGCTTTACAGGATGAATACATCATTCGTTCCTTTACTGAGCAATTGGAAGCCATGCTGTAGATAAAAACAAAACTCTCCTGATAATCACCTTCATAATAATGCTTGAAGAAATAAATATGAAATCTAGCATGATCAGTTGGCATCATTGATGATAATTTAGTAACTTCAATACTCTCAGCTTTCGTAATATTAATTTCTTCCTGATCGAGATCAATTTCAAATTGCAAATAATTGTAAGATCCACGCTGAATGTCTCTAATTGCTTGTTGAGATGCTTCACTAACTGGACAATTTAAACCACTCATTGTTTGGTGACGTGAATCAATTCCGATATTAGTTTTAATTTCTGTACGGCGCATCTCGTTAATTTCTTGCTCACGTTGTGTAAGAGGTGTGGTTGCCTGCTGAAAGACTTTGTTCTTCTTATAGCCATCAAGACTCATTTCTTCTAAATTTGTCGAATGATATTCCTCTTTTAAATTTCCCGTATTAAATTCCTGTTTGAGTGTACTTTTTGTACTTGCGTAAATCATCTTTTCACGAATAGTTGCAGTATCCTTAAAAAAGAAACAATTTCCAGACACAACATACAGTATGAGTCATAAGTTTTTCATTTTAAAGTGCTTACCGGAATCCATGATATAAGCATCCAATAATAGCTATCAACGGCTTTATTAATTTCATCAAGTCGATAAAGTATGTAGCAAGGAACATTCTCTTCAATTACACTGCCAATGCATTTATCAAAATCACTTTCCCAATCTTTCTTGCTTACTTCCTTGTAACATCCAAGTGCTAGTTCCTCTATAAAATAAATTTTCTGTTGTCAAATGTATTTTAACTATACGCTCCTAGTCACTTACCATTTATAATAGATACTTTCACAAGTCTGTATTTACTGCTCTTTTTCTTGCATTTTGCAAAAAAGTTTAATAATTCATTATTAGCTGAAAATAGACAAAATAATGTCATTTTTATTAATCTTTTCTTTGTACCAAAATTAGTCAATTCCTTACACTTGATTCCTGTTTTATGTGACATTATAACTCCTACAAAATGTAGTTTAAATTCAAAATTTTGTTAATTCAGGAGAGATCTTTTTACAGAAATTTTTTTGATGATATTTTCAAAGAAGATGCTAAATTGTCTGTCCCCCTACAAACAGGCTGACTAGCTTAATCAGAGAAGAAAAAAACGTTTGTTTGAACTTCGATTCATATCTGAAATTGTGTGCTAGTTTTAAGTTAATGTATGCCAAGACACATTTTGAGATTGCAGACAGACCTATGATTATTAAGCTAGATGTTTAGCATATCTGTAAATATCGATATTGCTCCAATACATTGCAGTAGTAGATCTATCTCGATTTGAACTTTTTAAATACGTTTGTGAGAAAAAAAAGTCTGAAAAATAATGTAGCATGCACAGTACTGTGTCAAGAGAATAGATATTATTGAGAGTATTTATTGAAAGCATAAATTTACATACTCGTTTTTAGGTAATATTGTTTTATTTATGCAGTTTCAAAACATTTCAAAATTTCCACAATGAGGAGAGATAAAGTATTTAAAGTACGGTCTGACAACAAAATGTATCGCGGTATTTGATTTAAAAAAAAAACTAGAAACCTTATAGAGTATATCCTGATGTGTTAAAGAAATTATTATTCAATATTTTTTTTTATTTTATCGTTTACCATAAATGCCTTTTTATTATTATCACTGAAACCCCACTAAATCAGTTAATAACCTAAATATATAATTAATATATACAGTTCAATATTGATAAGTTCTATTCAATTGCTGGGACATACCCATTAAAATAAAAAAATTCTCATCATCATTTTCAAGTATGCCCCAGCGACACAGAAGCTTTCCCAAAATAATATTTAACATTTTTTTATCAATGATCCGAGTCATGTCCTCAGATTTTGAAATATTTAAACTCTCTTTAATGTTTCTTTATTGGGTAATTAGTTATTTTAAATTTATATTAGTTTTTTTTATTCTTCTTCTTCTGTTTGTTTTGTTATGCAGATTATTTAAAGTTTGGTGAATTATTTCCGTGCGAATTATGTCCATTTCCGTTCCCATTATTATTGTTGCCACGGGATGATCCACTCGATGCACTATCTGAAGAATTTTGATCGGATCTTGGGACCAAAACAACGGAACCGTCGGCAGATTGTTGTAAACTATACTGATAAGAACTGTATGGATTTCCATCATTATCACGCAAATTCGTAAAAACGTGCCTATAAAGTGCAGCAAATTTATCTTTTATGCGTCTACGTTCAGTCAAAAGCATTTCTCGCTCGCGAAGGAAACGCTCCTTTCTCATCTTCATATCTTTCACCTCGTCAGCAAGCGATACGATTTGATCGAGTTTACGTTTACGGCAATTTTGTGCTGCTACTTTGTTCTTTCCACGACGACGTATATCTCTTATTAAAGAGAGCTGATTTTCACTCAAATCATACTTTGACAAACGTTCGTTGAATTCATCCATTGGCAAATTAATGATATCTTGCACCTTTAAAATTATTATCGAAAATAAAAAGATTGAGTTAGGTAATTGACAGATACGAATAATTGTAAAGTAATAAATTAATAATTACCGTGATTGGAATTTGCAAAGATCTTGCGCGTTTTTCATCTCGTGTCAAATGTTCATCTTCGATCTTTTTCGATTTTTTATCACGAGTTTGTGGCTTCGGATTGGCACCGTTTCCATTCAATAGCTGTGCCGCTGAATGAGGATGTGGAGGCATGACATATGTATGGTTGTGACTAATAAGTTCATTTGCAGATATGCCGTTTGCATTCTTATGTCTTTGATGTGGAAAATCAAGTGAGTATGAATATTTCATTTCGGGATCCATTAAGGTTGTTGGTGGTTTGATGACACTCGATGCTGCTGATGATGTTTGATTTACAGCATTTGTGTATCCTTCATATGGTTCATATTTTAATGGAATATTAGGAATGGCTTCTGAAGTTCCAACATTTGATGGATGATGATGAATTGGTGGCGGTGGAGGCAAAAGTGATTCATGTGCAAATCTCTTGCCATACATTTGATGCTTCTTTTGTGGTACTTGTTGTCGATTTGTTTCCATCATGCGACTATTGTTGTAACGATAATCATATGGTCCGATAAACTTTCTGCTGAATACATAAAGTAAGTATACAAAAATCGATTTTAAATCAAGTGTTGTAAAACTTACGATTGATACTCTTGAGCAGAGTCACTGCCAGCTTCATTCCATTCACCATCAGAAAGTGATGCAACTCTTTCTGATCCCATTGAACTTACAGCACTGTCGCTAGATGCGTCTAATCTATCACCACTGGTGACATGTGGTGCTGTAGATGAACTGCTTGTGGATGTTGAAGCAATACCCGACGATAAATTTGTGTGCATATTTGAACCCATCAATGCATTTGTTGAACCGAGAGAGGCATTAGCACAGCTATTGTTTTGATCCAACATACGCATAGTGTACATTCCTAAAAATAATAAATGATCATTAGTACTTACTCCTTAAATTGGAAAGCTTTTACAATTTAAATAAATTTATTAATTATGCCATTTTTATTTCTCTTGTACCTAATAACGTGAACGTTGATAACATTTTTTTTATTTAATTTTCTTTTAAAAAAATTTTTAAATTATCTTTTACTTGGAGTATTAATCAGTAATTTTCTTCTTTTATTATTATTAGTTGAGTATGAGTTGAAGTTTTTTTGCTGAATCATTTGTTATACGATAGTTGAAGTTGAATAAAATTTTAGTTGGTAATTTCGTATTATGTTAATTATTTCAAGTATTTCTCTCTTCGAAATGTACACACAAAATATTTTCGGTACTTTTATGTTTGTCGTGTATGCGCAATCTTAATTGTGGATAAGTTAGGTTTTTCTTCTTCTTCTTTCTAAACTTTTCTCTTATAGAACTTTGGAATATAAATAAAGTTTTTGTAATGCAAGCTCATATTAGAATTCAAATTAAGTTGAGCGATGTGAATGTTTAAAATAATTTATAAGACTTTCATTAAAAAACAAAAGTTGAAAAAAAAAGTTCACAAAATGACTTGCGCTAAGCTACTCCAAACTACTTCTTTCAGCTGAATGTTGTTATTTCATACAACATTTTATTGGCAATATCTTATCAGTTTTATTTATTGATAATACTCTGTGATGTATTTTATCGCACGCAAATGACAAATATATTTCCAAAACTGGCTAGTCAAGATTTCAAACACATGTATATGTGCTCAACACTTTTTTTTCTAATTCTGTTTTTCGAAGTTTTTTCACATTTCTTTGCCTTTACAAAGGTATCAAAAGATAACGATTCAGTTAGGCATGATAAAATATTAAAACAGTTCAATCGTGATTACTTATGAAAAACAACCCACATTAAAAATTATTATTATGATGATGTGGATATATTCTAGAAGTTTTAAGTCACACGTAAGAAAGTTTAAGCTTTTCTTATTGGAAACAATTTCCTATAAGAATATCCTCAATAGAAATGAAAATTGCATTAACGAAATAAATATAGCTTGAGAAATTTTTTACCTTCATTAACAGCCATATCCATAAGTTGTAAGTCTTCATCGTTGAAGATATTCAAAATGCCGTCGCTTGGATGATTAATTTCTGCTGGATTTGCTTGCTGTAAGCACATAAAGAAATAATAAAACGCAATTGTCACGGTGTTTTCCTTAAGTATAAGTTATATATAAAGAAGAAGAAAAAAGAGCTTTATCATACCGAATAATACATTAAATCATGCTCCATTTTGTACGGTGTTTGGTTTCCTGCATCTGTTTCTGAGTTTGAGTTTGTCAAATGCATGCTCGATGCAACAGCAGAGCCCAAATTAGAGCTATATGGTTGCAAGTGATGTGATGTTGAAGGTTGTGCTGAAATATCAGCGAGTGACGCGTTATGAAGTACGGCTGGATGGGAATGTGGATGAGCGAATTGACCGTGCTGTGTCATCGGTCCGCTTGCCTGATTAGGAAAATGAAAAATCAATTTTTGCAATTTATGCAATATTTTTTATAAAAATTTTAATTCAACAGGAACTATGAAAACATGATACTCACTTGATAAGGATAATGTGGTGGATAATGAGCGCTGGCATGTGAGGACATATCAGCCATTCCCATTGCAGGTGGAAAACTTAGCAAATTGGCCAAATCTTGCCAGCGTTGCTCCATCGACATTGTGCGACCCAAGGAAGGAACTCGTCCCTATTTTTTTTTGAAATTTAAATTTACGTATTAAAACAATATTAGTACTCGAGGAAGAAGATTAATCTTATCGTATTGTTCTTGTTTAAAGTTAACAGAAAACTAAAATGTTAAAGGTCGCGTGAATCGAAAAAAGTCAATCTTATGAAGTATATCGCACATGGCTTCATTATGTAATTAATTAATAATATCTTGCGAAGTGCATACATACATATAACTAATAATTTTGTTACTCAAGGTCTCAGGTCAGTTGAATGAATAACAATACTTATTAGATTTTTTTTTTAAATTCTATACAATTCATAAACATATCATTTATTTTGGATATACTTCCGTTGTAAAACTATAAATTTTTTGAATAAAAATTTATACTCAGTTTCTTTAGGCATTTTTTCGAGTACACTCCGATGTAGCTTTTATTTTGTTTTATCAGCATTTTTATCGTTCTGAAGAGGATAGAGTTCAAATCAATACAGCACAAGTATGTACTCATTACAAATTTACTTTAACTTTCCATTTCTGATTTTCTACTCAATTTGTTTCTACATTGTAGGCACACATGTATGTTGATACTTTTCAAGACGACGATTTTCAAGAAGAGGTATAGCTGAAGTTTGTTATTAAGTTTAAAAAAATTCTTTTAATTTTTTTTACTAGAAAAACTTTTCGAGTGTTTACTCAACTACTTTATATTTTAAATTATTAAGAAGAATCCTTCAAGCAGGAAGGTGTAATTATTAAACATATTTATTTTAACGAAAATTTCTCTGTTATTTTTTCTTTCTTAAGTGTTTATACCTGGAATTATGTATTTTCTTGTCTCATGGATTTATCTTAAAATCGAAATGTTCATATTTTTCTAAGTGCTTTTTTCTTCCTCTCTTATATTTCAATGCTATAATATTGGGTAGTTCCCTTAAAAATTGCTCCTTTCTATCCAATTTAATATTCTTTCAACATATCGAGCAAAAAAATTGTTTAATTCAATAATTAAAGCTGTATTAATTTGTTTTCCATCTGTTAAACAGTTATATTGAGTTAGTAATCACCTGATTTCCTTAAAACTTCAAAGGATTCGTCGCAAACTTATTTGCGATACTTTATTTACAGAAAAAAAAAATTGTAAACAATTTATCCGCTGAATAGTGCTGAATTGCATTAATTGTAATATTATTTAAAATCCAAAAATAACGGAAATCTATTAAATGCAACACTATAAGAAGCAAGTATATCCTAATTTGAGATCAATCAGGAACTTTTACGATGCAGTTAGGAATATAAAGTTACGATACATAAAATGTTGTCAAGTGTCAAAGATCAAATATTATTTTTGATTGGAATATTGAAAGAAATCCGTTGAGCACTCTTGAGGATATTGAAAGCAGTTTTCTACCTGTTCTGTTCTAACATAAAACCCAAATATGTGTGAGAGGTGAAGAAAATATGTGTAAATAACAAAATAAATTATGACATTTTGTGGTGGAAGTCTTTTAACCAAGGCACAAAGTCAACATAAAACAGGTAGCAGTATTTAGTGTCACCATACAATGTCCTATTGATTTAACATTTCTCTAACGCAACCATGAATTTCTAAGTAGTAATTTGTGTATTCTTTTTTTATGATGTTCCTTTAACATTTTCTTTTGTTATTCTTGCAAGTCAATTTACCTGATAGCTAGATTGTCGATAGCTGTTGACACAGTGTGCATAATTCTGATTTGTTTGTCGAGGATGTTGAAAATGCGTTGCTGATGGTTGAATCATCATTTCGCTGAGTAAATCAAGGTCTTCTGTTTCGTCAAGTAATATGGACAATGAAGAATTTAAATCGAAATCAAAATCATCTTTATCCGCTCCAATATCAAGTTTTAAATTATTTTCAAGTGTTGCCTCAAGATCTTCAGTTGTTTCTTCTGAATCTTCTTTTTTCGACTCTTCGCTTACTTTTTCAACAGTATTTTCTCCTTTCTTGTTCTGCTGCTTTTTTTTGATTGTTTGTTTGTTAAATTAAAGAGAATAATGATAAATTTTTAAGCCTACATCTCATTATTGCAAAACTTACGTTTAATTCACTGATATTATTTAACTGCAGAGGTTCATCGAATAATAAAAATTCGCTTGAATTATTTTCACCGTTGTTTGATTGTAAAATATATTCACCTATAAGTAAAGTTAATTGGTTAGGCTTACATGGTTCATTATTGTTGCATTGACATATTCTTATATCGAGCTGTGAGTTTTACAATTTTTAAGAGACATGATACCTTAATTTTAAATAAACTTACTATAAACCATAGAAGAGTATCGAATTTCATTTTTGTAAATAGGCTTTAGGGATTTATTGATCTATGCTGATTCAGCAGTTCAGAATTTTCAGTCAAATATTAAGGAATAATTCTTAAGGAGCTTGTTAGCTCTAATTTGAGAATACAATCATATCATGACACATTAAATTATATCAACAATGATTTGATACTTTCGAGGAGTCATGCATGCGCTGAATATTTTTAGAATGTTGCAACGAGCGACAAAACTATGACTAGTCTTTTTAAAATAAAGGTACCAAAAAGTGAGCAAATAAGAATAGAGATTAAATATTGCTAATTCCGGAAAACGAAAGAAGTTAAACCTTAATTGTTCTTAAATTTTTAAGTTTGTTTATTTTAGAGGATGAACTTGGATAAACTGAATATTGAAAAGCAAATATAACTGAGAATGATTATCGAGAATTGTGGCTTATCATTTGTTAAAAAAAAATACTTGTTTTAGGATCTGCAAAGAGGATGTAAAATATGAATTTGTTACATGTAAATTCTTTTCTATACTTTCGATTAAATTTTTTAATATTATAAAATTATATTTTAATGAAAGGCTATATTTATCGACTACATATTAATGGCTGAAGAATGCCTTGCTTGGATAATAAACATTTTTTTTTTATATTTTCTTTATATCCAACTTCGGTTTCTTAATAATCAATCGGTATTCAGAAGAAAATAACAATAACAAAGTGGAAAGAAGAAATACCGCGGTGCCTACAAACGAATTTTTTTCATGGTGTTTCTTCATCATTAAAAGACAGCCATTTTGTTATTATTCCAGACGTCGTGTTCATTCGTTAACAATAAAATTTCATTATTTTTTTTTCCACTTTGCTCGTTTCTTTTATGGGATTGTCTTCCTTTCAATCTCACTCTTGAGAACGACTTTTTTTTTCTTTCTTAATTTATTTTCAAAAAAAAAGAATAAGTTTTTTCCTTGCATCAAAAAACCAAAGAAATGAAATAAAATAAAAATTGATCGACTATCCTACAGATGACTTCGACACATAATACCATTTAACATTTCACCTTAATACAAATATAAAACTTTGTTTGCTTACATATAGGCAGGCAATTTTGATGAATATTGGGGTTGACAAATTATTGTCTACCGTATGCTATCAAAACGTGTTAATTTTCCTCAATATAGGTGGGAAAGGAACATAAAAAAAAAACATTTCATGAATTCTTTTCCGCATATTATTTTCATTATGGTAAATTTTATTTACAAATTCAAAGCACAAAATGAAAAAATTAAAAAATCATTGTGGATTATAAAAATTTCATTCATTGTAGGTCTTTCGCATCAACGTTATGGCTTAGCGATATACCTATCATCAGAAAAATTATAATCGATTATTTCATTTCATCTCTCTTAAAATTGAGAATCTCAATTTATGTATGTACGTTTGATGTGATGTTCATTTCATTCAATATAAATAAATCTTTGAAAGCATTTTCTTTATTTCTTTCAATTCTTTGTGATAGAGTATTGACATATGAGAAAGCGAGAAGGTATTTCTCGTCGTGAAAAAAAAGAACATGAAAGAACGCTTGAGAACGTGCTGACACTGACATTTAATAAAGGATGCGAAAAAAATATGTAGACACAATATTATTAGATATTATCGCAAGAAATACTAAACGAAGAAAAGTCAGAAATACATTTTTGAGTAGAGGAATGATGGAAGATTAGAAATAAGAAACTTTTAGTCCACGCCGGTTATAGCATATTCATTTTTTTACGAAGAACTTTACCTGCTTCTTTTTAAATAAAAATTCTTCGGCATATTTTTTGTCTTTGATAATGCGGGCATGCATTTTATGCATCTTAAAACTATTACTCAAATTATTTTGCGTAGACTTTTTTTTTTGACAAATTAATTTTTCATATTTAAGATTTTGTTGTTTTCTTAGAAATATAATCATAACTAAGGTAGTACCTAAAATGTCAATATTTTTTATGACTAATGATTATTTTCCAATATTTAAAAGGTGCACAAAATATGAAAGAATTTTTGTGATTAATGATCTTTATTTGCATCCATTTATTACTCTCTGTATTCAGTCAGTTTTCCTATTGTATACTTTTCGTCCTTAGAGAATTAAGTTGTACCATTTTAAATAATATAGAACTGCTCTAAAGAATCATAAAACTATAATAAATGAAATTTTTCGATAATTTTTCAATTTTAGAGGAATGTCTTATTTCTTTTCAATGATCAAATGCTATAGGGTTCAAAAATTTATATCTATTCAATTTATTACTATGAATACTATTATATTATATATTTCGAAATTAAGTTACGCCATTTTATGATACAAATATAAGCAGCGGTTTTAAAATTCTATTAAGCTTTTAAATTAATGTTTTAGAATTTGCTTAAAATTGACATGGAGTTAATATTTTTGTTGATTTTTGTGTCAAAGGAATTAATAAGATTGATAAAAAAAAGTTCAATCGATTGAAAATATTTGACTAACAATTGATGTAGCAAAATGCAGAAAAAGTTAAGTTATAATTTAAAATTTTTTAAAGTTTGCTTCAAAAAATGTCCAAATGACGAGCATGTGTCAAGTCTCTTTTTGTGCATTTTCTGAACTTTCATTTTAAAAGCATGTTCTACTTTAAAATTTGGCATTCAACTTATGAAAACCGAAGTAACACCAATATTAAAAGTATTAATTGTCTTTCATTTATGATTTTTATATTTTCACAAGTTTAGGAGAATATTTAACTTCAGTTAACAGACTATTAAGAATCCCAAGATAAAATTTGGTTCGATTTTAAGAAAACTCGAGACTTCATTCAAACTGTAAAATTCTGAACTGATCATCATGTATGAATTTTAACGATTGTGCTAATCTTTCATTATAAAAGTTGCAATAACTAGACAAGCAAATTGAAAACTATTTCGGGTACAAAGCATGGTTTTTATACTTCAAAAAGTCTCTTTTTAACTGTAAGATTAATAAATAAATATAGCGCAAATAATACATACCTAATTAGATTACGGAAGCTTTCTTAAATTACTTTAAATATGTATATTTTGTGAGATCATATAAAATTCCTTCAGAAGTAATGAAATATGAGTATATATATATATAAATTTTTTTTGGAATCTCAGTTTAGACTTATTATGACACTAAATTTCATTATATTAAATAACTTATTAATTATTATATTTTTACTGGGGATTTGTGTTCTATCCTTTTTACAAATCCTCTTATTGTAATAATATTGTTTTGATGTATTTTTCACTTAATTTTATTTTCTTTATATTTTTTTTAAAAACTAAACTTTGCGAGTTACAGCGTTTTCACATGATTTGAACCTTATTTTAGGCTAAAAGTCAAATTTTTCATAAATCCTGATTCAATTTACTTCTTAGTTTTTTTATAATTTAATCAAGATTGCAATTTTTTATCACTTTTAACTAATTTTTAAGGAATTAAAATCCTTTTCCTTACACAATTCTTCAATAATCTTGTGCGAGCATCCAAACACTACAATGTAAAACAGACTAATACTGTGAGATACAGAGTAACCACAAAAAAGCATAAAAATCATACCAGATCAAATCTCTCACACACACAAAGATATAATGCCTTTAAATAAAAATAAAAATGAATAAGAATTGAAGAAATGGGCTTGGTTCGAATAGAGAGAAAAAAAGAAATACAACTAATCATTTAATATGATACCTCTTGTTATAAAGAATTGCACAATAAGAGTATTGTATACATATATAATAAAACCAAAAAGAGGCGGATGGTAGAGAACACTTTTGCGCTGTTCCATAGACCAATCATGAAACAAGTTTTTATGTTTCTTCATTTCTCTTCCTTTGCTTATTCGACAAACACTAACACTATTACGCTTGAAAACCTTAAAAATTGGCTTCGCTATCCATTTCAAGCAGCATATAGAAGAAATATTATATGCAGCAAGTTGACTATGATAAATGATGACGATGGATTAAAATGGTAGGCTAAATTTATCAAAAAGGAAAGGAATCATAAAGGTTTTTAATCAATAAAACCATTCAAGACATCCAATCTCTCTTCTGTTATCATATTTTCTTCAAGAATAATCAAATTCAATACAACGATCCGTATGTAGGTGCTTTAGACATTTTCATGAAAAAAAAAAAAATAACCAAAAATAATTAAAAAGATATCTCTGGCAGTGAGGGAGAAAGCCGCAAGATGTTGTGAATAAGAGAAACTTTTACATAAATAACATTTCAAGTAAATTATAACTTATAATTAAATAAATCTCTGTTGGATATTTTTCCAATTATAAATCTTCACTCTAAGCGGTTTTCATTTGCATTAATACTGAAATCAACGTTACTTTTCATTATTGGGTAATTTTCTACCATATTGTTTGATATAAACTCACTCAATTTATAAAGAAAAAAAAAAATCTCAAAAGTAATTGTTATTGATACCACCATTTTTTTCTTTTATTAGTTGGTGAATCAACAATAGTATGAAAGAGGCTAGAGATGATCTATGAAAAAATGTTAAAAAAGTAAAAATCATTTTATTAGCTTACTTTTTCTTTGAATGAATGTTTACATTCAATTGAAATAAAAGTTAATGTAGCCAAAATTACTTGCTTAATTTAACCGTTTTATTCGATTGCTTTGAATAATTTATGCAGGGTTTTAAAGCCATTGTGCCTTTTATTTCCCATATTCTATTTATTCACCTTTTCATTAGTTTCTATTTAGATAATTTTACTTCTTGCGCTTAGAATTGAAGTCATGCACATATTTTTGGGTATTTTGACAACATTGAAGCTTTAACATTTTTACAGGGACCAAAATGAATGAAAAAAATCTGTGATAAAAAACATCATTATTTTTGATGATTAAAAAAATTATGAAGTTGTAAAGTCTTTAACAGTTCTTGATTGTATTTCTTGTTTGACAGCATTGGGGCAAGATAATGAAGTCTTCCTAAAATGGATACCTGGACGCAGTGGTATTGAAGGTAATGAAACAGCTGATCAATTAGCTAAAGAAGCAGTACACAACGAAGCTTATGTACTATGGTTTTGGCTTGTTGAAGTCAAACATACGAGAATGGATGGAGAGACTTTTCGTATCTGGAATTTAGAGGAAGGAGCCATGACAGTCAAAAGACTTCTTGGTCCTAAAAATAAGAATAAAATATCAGATGCTCTCAGACTACTAAAGAAAGACCTTAGCATCTTAATTGGTGCTTTGACAGGACACATGAGTATCAATAGTTCTCTTTTTAAATTGAATTTGTCTAACAGTAAAATTTGCAGGTTTTGTAATGTGAAGGAAGAAACAATCATTTATATACTTTGTAAATGTAGGTCATTACGAGGACAACGTGTCAAGCATTTTTAAGGGGACTATTTGAATGATGAGGATATAAATAAGCAGCATTATCAGGACATTATTGATTAAAAATCATAATTTTTTTCATCATCAAAAATAATGATGTTTTTCATCACAGATTTTTTTCGTTCATTTTGGTCCCTGCATTTTTATCTTAATCACATCCTATACTAAAGTCTTCAATATTTAAGTTGGGATAATCTCTTAAAACAATAAACGTTACTTCAGCATTATAATTAAGGTTATAGTCTAAATTTATTTTAAATGAAAATCTTAAGATAAAGAACTCAAAAATGAATTTGAGATTTTTCTCAAAAAAGTTGTTGAACTACTACACCAATCAATAGGAAACGATTTAAAACAGAATTAACAAATTTCATAAATTTCTATTGCTTAAAAATATCGAAGAATCAAAAAGAGTAGTAGACAGTTTCGAGACATAAATGATTATACACAAACAATTGTAAGCAGCAAATTGTGCTTAAGTATTTAAAATAATACATAACTAGTGTACTCATCATGACTTATAAAAAGAATTATGAGAAAAGAGTATTGAATATTTAAAATGATGATATTGCTAATATGATATACAAAAAAAAAATCAAGGAAGAAATTTACATAGGCTGGCTATTGCAGTACCTACTACATTACTTTCATTCCATACAATTTTTGTTAATTCATTATTAATCTAAGCGCATAAAATTATCTGTGGTTATGGTTTCTACTTTATTTTATAAAGTGTCTGTCTGGAACGACTTTTTGCTCTCTCACTTACTTCTGGTTACCAATTATTATTTCGATCATTCATCATGATTTGTTAATTTTTTCGTAGTTACAATCATCATCATCATCATAGGCAATTCAATGAAAGTGAAATTTAGTGTTAAATACTATATTATGTAGTTTAATATATATTCGTTGATCTTTGCCTTGTATAAACTAGAATTTATGTATTAGTGCCATTCTAACATATTTAAATGAATTTATTCGATCGAGTTTCGCAATCTAATTATAAAGACGAATTGGAATATAAAACTAATAAATAAAATATTCACCTGACTTTAATTAAGTTTGTGCACATAGTCGTTAACTCACATGCTTCAATTAATTGCTAAGAAAAAATATATGTCTGGTATTAAAGTTACGTTCGTGCTTGGATTCGTCATATCGCTTCATTGAAATTTTCAAATAATGAAAGCTTCATTGTAGCTTATTGCTATTATTAAAACATTTTTACAGATCTGAATAACATTGAATTGAGGTTTTTTTTTGTTAAGTACGTAATTTGAGACCGTTTAAGGAAGTTTTAATTCTTATCTTCACATATATATAATAAATATAACAGGAAGACAGGCTTTATAATTTGGAACTTAAAATAAAATAATATTTATTTCAATTCTTTCAACTTTGTTTAAGGACTGTTGTTTTGAATTTAGAATTATTTTAATTCAGATTCATAATTTAAAAACAACTGGCGCAATGAGTGGACTTTAAAAGTTTCAAAACGTGTCTCACTTTCGTTTTTCCTAATGATGTCTTTTGAAGACTCATCGTCTTTCTTAAATGCGGCGCTCCTTGAAATGCAAGAAAACAATGTAAAAATTACGACGTAAAATTACAGACTTTAAATTAAAAATTTTGTTCATGTCGGGAGGAATTGAGTGAGGATTTAAAATCTCTCCTACTGAGCATTTGTGGGCAGAATACTCTTATATAGCTTTTTCTTCGTGGCCTTATAATTAATCCACAGCTCTGTAATTTATCAAAATATTTTTTTCTTCATTGGTAAGATCATTAATTATTTTCGTTTTCCCTTCTTTTTTTGTTGTAAGAGTTTCAGCCATTTTGATACAACACAAAATAATGAGATTTTTGTATATTTCTCTGATTATAATTCTATAAATTTTGTGAGCAGAGTTAGATAAATTTATATTATGGCATGTACACAACAAAATAGATGGCTAGATATATTTCTTGTTGTTTCTATTTCTTTAATCAATATTAATTCTCAAACATTTTATCAAACGAATCGACTGCTTTTGGTATACTTCTTTTTTCATTAAATTTATTCGAGAGAAATCGTTCTATAACGCATTAGAAGGAAATTCATGAGAGTACACATAAAAGGCAAAAAGCATTATTTTCTTTATTTAAAAACAACCAACCATTCGAGATGAAAAATGATTCGAGAGTTACAAGGCAAGAAATATAAATTCCAAATGTTCCCTTTTATGAATACATGAAACGCAATGTATTAAAAGTATTGTTCTTTTTCAATCATTTTAAGCAACGCGTTTTTCGACAGGCGAATATTTTTCGAATAGTCCATAGCATAAACTGTAAATGGGAAGAATATTACTTATTCAGAATACATTAAACTGAAGGGTTCAATGATAATTTAGTATTCAAAAGTCATGCTTTAGAATTCTTTTAGAATTTTGTGTTCGTTCGAAGCTAAAAAATTTATTTCGACAATCAACGGGACTCGGAAATTCAAATAATATTAGAATTTTGTACTACAGGTTTTTTGTTCTTTAGAGTTTAACAGTTGAATATCCATATTATGTGATTTCATATTTATTCCTTTTAAAAGGTTAACTGAATATTTATGAATACGTGCTATTTTTAAAATGATAAGGTAAAATTCTGAAATTCAAAGTACAATGGACCGTTTTTTTCCCTTCTTTCTCAATTTTTGTCATATTTGCAGGTAGAGTATATGAGTTTAAATTCTATAATGTCATCATTAGATACTAAAATCCATAACCATTAATAAAATTTTCTATGGGCACAACTAAGAGAAGAAAATCTTGTCGTCACTATTATTTAATAGTGACAAAAGAACTTAAAATATCTTAATTATGTTTATGTACAGTAGTAGCTCATAAGAATATGCATTACATTTATTATGAAATTAAAGTTTTACTTACCAGTTTCTGTATCAATAGTGTATGATAAACCTGCCCATGGATTAAGATTGTTGCTTTCTTCAGATGGCTAAAATGTAATTAAGGACATTAGATAAGCCATTAAAGAAAAATAATTGTATAATTTTTTTAAAAAAAAACTAGAATGAATTTAAGTAAGTAAGACATTACCTTATCATCTTTCATTTCCAGCAGAGCTTTCAACTTTTCGATATCATCTTCTGCTGTGGCTTCTTTTTGTGACACTGATAATGGAGGGTTGTATCCCAAATCCACATCCTGCTTCCAAAGTACTTCAATTAAGTCCATTTCCTAAATAAAAAATAAGGAATTATAAACGGAATCAGAAATGTGAATATTTCATTAATAATGTTCTGAGAAGCACTGATATTGTGTGTGAAAATTGTATCTATTATCATTAAAAAAAAAATTTTTATCTCGTTTATCTTGAATGTCCAATATGATTAGTAATGATAAGATAACCAATACATTTCAAAAGTATGTAGCATTTTTAAAAACAGAAATTTTTTTTTGTAAATAAAGGTACGACACATGCTGAAAATATTGTAATTAAAAAGCAAAAAAATAAAAAAATTTTAGCATTAGCATTTATCATAAAAATATAAATGATGCTGGAAATTGAGTTCGTTGATAAATTATCCTTTTTTGAAAGAAGGTGTGGTTAAATTTATGCTACGCCTTATGCTCACAAATACAATGAAATGTCTGCATGATGAAACATATTATATATGTACATTAGGACTTTAAATGCGCACATTCTGTAGTTCACTGGCACAGTGAAAGTCGTAAAAGTTCTTCATAAATTAAATAAATATATATCTGCGGAATTATCAAATCAGGTATATTCTTTAATCTATTATCAAACAATTCAAAGTGACAATGTATTGTTGCAGCAAGAATAGATCAAATAAAAATTAGGTAATAATCAATCATCAAAGTCTCGTAAATATCTTTAAGTAGTTCTGTTAAACATAATTAATTACATTTAAGAAATGCAGAGTTCTATTTATTAATGACATGTTATAGCGGTTGATACTTTATTGTTCACAATATAATATTGTGGTAAGATAATTTTTCAATTTATCATGAATTCTGTGTCTTGTAATTCTCTTTAATACATTTCAAGAGCTATCTAGATAAAAACGAACGAAAAAAAGAGAATAATTTGAAACTAAATGTAGGAACTTTCAAAGAAAGTTTACAATAGCACAGATAGAAAGGACAGAAAAGAACAAATAACTTTCTTTTGATCATGCTCCCAAATATTTTGACAAGTTCTCAATACATCATTTATCACTCTTCGATCATGTAACATTGAAAAAAAGAAAAGAAATCATGCAAACTTTCTAAAGATCATTAAACCTTTGGAGACAAGTGACGATACCACCTACAATGTATTATTTTCTTTCTTTCTTGTATCTTTAAACGATACGTTTTCGAAGAATTAATATCAAGGCGAATCTATATACTATGATTAATTGATATTATTCGAAATCTCATGTGAGATCTATGAGAATTTCATTAGAATGCAATTCGTTTTGAATGATATAAAAACTCTTGAACATCCAACATATTTCGACAAACCTTCATGCATAATTGTTTGTATTTCTTTATCATTTAATTGTTGACCGCAATCGCTGTAGTAATAATGTAGAAATACAATTTAGTTCATGTAAAATTAATTTTCTGTGTGCTGAATAAATCACACATTTTAACCTTATAAGGTGATTAAAAAGTAATTTTAGCATGTGGATATTATGGTCTTAAATGAAAACAATTTCTTTAAGTCTTCAATCTATAATTTCATATTATAATTTTTGTGGTCAGATTGAAATTGCTAGTGTAAAACAAATGACCTTGACATTGCAGCAATATTAACTTAAACAACCTTGACGTGTTCGTCTTTTTGAAGTGTCGTAGAAAATAGAACAGTTCATCTCCGCAACTAAGTTTTGTTCAAATTTAAATTTGAATAATTATAAAAAATGGAAAAATAATTGATTTAATAATTCATCTTGACATTAATTAATCAATCTGTTCCATTTCATATTTATAACTAGAAAATTAATTTTTTAAAATAAATTTTCCGATATATTGGAATCTAGTAATTCTCGAAATGCGTAAAACTCTATAATCTCAAAACTTTTCTTCAACAGTCTTTTTACGTTGGAAGTAAAAATTCAATAATAGCTATATTCGTGTTGTGTAGATTTCATTGAACTTGGCTCAGACACAAGGAAAGTAAAAAAAAAAATAATATATAAACTGAGGCGTGGGTCAACGACGAAAACACATGCATTATTTTTGAAAGCCAAACTCTGTGCATCTTTTTTTACAGTTTAATTTTCACACATGAGATCAAGAAAAAAAACGCAATATAAACGCTAAAAATAGACATACAGTAGAATAAAGAGAATTTGGAATGCAATTTTTCTTCTTATTACTCATATTTTTTTTAAAATATGACTTTAAGTACATTTATAGTATTTAGGACAGACATTAAATTTATCTGAAGGATAAATACTGTTGTCATCATAATCAAGGGTTTTAAAAATAAATTCAAAAAATTATTTAATCACATTCAATTGTAAATGAAGCAAATTAAAAGTAATAGATCGCCTCAATCTCTTTTCTTACCTCCAATGTGAGCTCTACACTTGATGTTACTAATTCACCGTCATTTTCAAAACTTATTTCATTAGCTTCAGTCTTAATACTTTCAGTTAATTCTTTATCATGTTTTCGAAATACTTCTTCTGATGTCGAAGAATCATTCAAAAGAGAAAGATATTCATTCCAGTCTATCACATCTGATGTTGATAATTCAGTCCTATTCAAATTTAATTCCAATACGCTTAATCTATTCTCAATACTTTGTGATTCATCTTGTCGTCCAACAAGAAATCCTTGCTCGATATTTTCATGCTTTACGGGAACATTGAGGAAGTTTGGCATTTGACGATCCTCGTAGTCATGGAGATCAGCTAGGTTTTGATCAACAATTGATTCAATGTTTTCACTTGCTGAAAGATCCGAATTTAAAAAGACATCATCATGCTCAAGTTCATGAAATCTATTCCGAACTAAATTAACGAGATTCAGTGTAGGTTCTATTGATGATGCTTCAGTATTGCTACTTTCGTTGTCACTATGATTAATACTTGTTGTATTAGAAGCTATTGAAGTATTCGAGGTAGAATTTCTTTCTTGATTATTATAATTATGATTATTATTGTTAATTTCATTGTCATTTGTAGACCCTAGCGTTGGATAAGTATTATCAAAGTTGAGCAGATAAGCTTGCACATCGTAACTTCTTATTCTATTGTTATCTAAATCTATTAAATCCTCTATTAGTGGGACATAAGTCTTCCGATTCATATATGGATAGTCGGAAAATGATGTAGGAGCTATTTCTAACTGCCATGGTGAGCCATCATCGTAATTGTGAACCCTTGACACCCCCCATTCCAGATAATTTATAGGATCTACTTGAAGTAAACTTAACGCTAATACAAGCTGCAAGATTTGCTCACTATATAAAAACTTTTTTGAGATCATTTTGACTTATTTTTATTCCTTATTAATTATTCATATATTCTCCTTCCAAAATAAGCACGAAATTTCTTTGTTTTTACTTTACAACTTTTCTTGTTGTTGTTGTTGGCTTGTTTTTGTTTCGCAAAAGTATCATATAAAATCTACGTTTACGTTTTCAGTTTTTCTTTTTTGTTGTCTGTAAGCGTAAAATATTCTACTTCTTTCTATTGCATGATAAACTGTTAATATAAAGCACTAAACACAGCTAATAATGTTCTTCAATATAACTCTATTAAATGTTATATTTTATTATTCACATATCACTACTCTTCATTCTTATAATTCTCTCTATCAGTTCCTGTTCAATTCACGAGCTTTTTACACAATCACCATTTAATTAATTAACCCATTTGGTAGCTTTGCGATTTTGTCGTATTTTATTTCAATCTCTTCTTTTAATATTTTATTGTTGTTTATTGAACCTTTCGTGTAAAAAATGATGACTCAAAGTTTTTTGAACATTTACATATTTCGCAATTTTGAAAATACTTTGTATCAGATTTTAAATGCCGACTATAATTATTCTCTTTATGCGATGTTTCTTCCACTTTTTCGTATTATTGACTGAGTTTTCGTGAGGTTTTCTTAATTTTTCCGTCTACAAATTAAATAAATATACTTTGTATTTTTTTTTGTGTAATTTTGTAGGGGGTCAAAAACTCAATTAAAATCAATCTAATGTAAAAATTCAAAAAAATCCGTTAATTTTGAGGATTTTCAATTTCACCACAAGCGCACATGTTTCAATTTTGTCTTCATGTCTGAACTTTGCCCTCTTTTCTAGAGTCATTTCACTAATTTGACAATTACAAACATTTCAGCAATGATCAAATGCAGAGAGTTGAGTTGGAATGTAAAAAAGGTCACACAGAACGACACTTTATTAAAAAAGTCGACTGTATTACTTAAACTTGTTTTGTACAATAACACTTTTCACGTCATAGCTTTTTGAACTTTTCAGGATTGCCAGATTTAATAAGAACTAGAAGCTTCTTTATGTATCTGCATAAGTCATGAATTAAGATTTCACAAATCCTAAAATAATTTCAACACTATCAAATCGTACGATAATTAATATTGATTTGTTTCTCTTTTCTCTCACAATTTCTATATAAACCGGCTCAGATTTTTTGTCAACCTTGCCACTTAATTAATATTTAATAAACTGTATCGAACATAGGGTTTTTATTGATCTTTTTCTTATCTTTTTATGATATTTTGTACTTATATATTTTTTATAAAGATATTTTAATAAAAATTAAGTAAAGCTTCAGCAAATAATTTTATGTCTTCAATATTTGCAAACGAATCTTTAATGACTACATATATTACTGATGAGCGATTACAAAAAAAAAATATGACATCACACCATTCAGTTATATTCAAATATTTATATACGATTGTAACTTAATGGATAAATTTTTTTCCTTTACAAAGCGGCAAAGAGGAGAAGAAAGAAAAATGTGCGGGAAATTCCAAAACCATTATTTTCTTGCCATGCAAGCACGTTGGATTTTCCTTTCTCTTGTGATTTGGATAGCAACACGTTGTAATTTTTTTTTAAATTTGGATAACAGATTTTTATCGACACTTCTTTTCACACAAACGGATATAAATTAGTCATAAAGAAATGCTGTTCTACTTACTTTTGATGAAACTGATTCAACTGGTAGCGGACTTGGTTGAATATCGGACGATGGACTTAAAAGCATGCTCATCCGAGGTAACAGGTCCTCATCTGCTATGTCAACCATCATTTTGATAAATATGATTGTTTAACTACCGTATCCTTAAGTTTATGTATGTCTGAAAAGTGTATATAATAATAATTATTCTCTGAGTATTCCCACAAACTCAACTCATAATCATTAGAATTTTTAAATGTATTGGTGAAATAAAAAAATTAATGTTTAATTTGATTTCATTCTAATGAACGTAATGAACAAAATTTACTTCAAGCTTTTGAAAAATTCTTTTTACTTATCTATGATTTTAGCATAAATAGAAATTTAAAATCTTCACCTTTACACCGAAATTCAAAAATTTTACTTTAACCACGCAACTGTAATCTTCGTTCTTCTAAAAAAATAAATAAATAAACATATTAAGTCAGTCTAATGACGTCAGGCTTGCTGTTGTGTAGCCCGATTGAAAAATACGTACATTTTTTCGTTTTTTCCCTATGATTATCAGGCAATGCTGAATATTAGTTATCATGGAATAGTTTGACACTGGTGTCATTCACTAGTAATGAATGTACGACTACGATACTATAAAGTTCAATACAAAATGAAATTTTATTTATTTTTTTGGTAAAATAACGTCACTTAAGAATAAAAAAACTTTTGGCATTTTCAACACTTGTATTCGTTGGATTATACGTTCTCCGCATTCATTATTTTTTTTTTAAAAAAAAGTAAAAAAACCTGAAACTTGTTTTGATTCTATTTTTCAGTCAGATGGGTTTCCTGAAAGATTTCATACATGTTACGAATTTAGAATTTTATTAAAAATATAAAAGATACATTTACATCTATTTGGATGATTCTCTTGTATAGTTTAATAAAAATAAAAGATTAAATTGATCAAATTTTGAGTTAAGTAATTAAATCCTTTAAATTTTTGTTATAGACTCTTATAATCATTCTATGGCATCTTTTTTTTTTGTTATATATGCATTTTTTTTTGTTATAACTAATTGGAAGAAGAATTCAGAAATACTGCAAACTAAAGCTATTTCTCTTTATGAATAATTCATTTGAATATTGTTGAATAACTCCTTTCACTCTCTTTTTTGTGTGTTTAAATTCTTAATTGAAAAAGCTAAAAGGATGGCATAATTTATATACAATAAGTTAAAGATTTTAAAGTGATTATCCTCAACAATTGCAGATTATTATTTTTTTTAAATTAATTAAACTAAATGTAAACTATGTATAGTTTAAATCACACTTACCATAAGAGGTAATTACAGATATATACAAATTTTTCTTCTATTATGATTTGAAAAAAAAAGAGATAAAACATATCAATTTAAAGTATATTTGAAAAGTTCATGAAAAACAATTAAATTAAAGGTTGCATCAAAAATATTGATATCTATGCATTTATGTATACTAACATACTTCAAAACATTCTTGAAAATTTATCCTAAATAATCTCTTCTTCATTTCAAATAAATTAAATCTTCTTGTTTTAATTTTCAAAAGCACACAAAACTTGAAGAATTCATTGCAAGGCCGAAGTCTTTTCAGCAATCGTATTAAATTAAGAATAATTCATTGATTTACTAATCTTCAGTTACATAAAACTTTTTCTTAACCCATGAATAAATGGTGTTGTGTGATTTACTAATCCACTCAACATTTGATGCTACTGTGCGAAGAATCATGCGAAGATGATCTATTCCGGGTCCATCGCCGAAACGATCGACTAAGGATTTCAACTAAAACAAAATTAAATCATTAATTAAATTTTTTCAAAGCAAATTATAAGATTATCTTACTTCATCATAATCAAATTTGTTTGCACCATATTTTGTGATGGCTGTGATGACTTTAGCAAAATTAATGCTTCCTCGACCAAAGCGCTTCTGTAAATCAAACCATTTTGCTTGTAAGAAACGACATGCCATTGCTCCACCTGTTGGTGTTGAGGAAATAGCTTCCAATGTGGGAGTAATTTCATTTGTTGGTAAAGTCATCACATATGTAAGCAGTCGATTTTGAAGCCATGCATCTTTTGTTAGCCCCAAGGCTTTCAATAATTCTATTCTCTCATCCAAATTATTTCGATCATTTCGTAGCTGTATATATCTTTCATAGCAGTATTGCCAGTACTCTAAATCACCTGATAAAATAGCACCGACATATGTTACCTAGTAAATGAAATATAAAGCAATACATTGTTATCAGTTACTCAATGTCTATGATAATAATCTCAATTGTTAACATACTTCTCTTAAATTGGGTGGTATTATAGTTGCATTAATGAGATGTGAATGAAGAATTGTTTTTGCTTCTTTAATTGATTCAGGTTGTTCCCATAAGACAGAAGCTAATAAAATTTGAGGACGCATTAAACGAGACTCGTCTGAGCCTGTATCATTCCATCCTACTTCTGTAACAGCTTTTGACAAGAGCGTTTTCATATATTCAGTAAGTAGAAGTGAACATTCTGTATATTTGAGTATCTTTCTCCATTTTTCAAAATGTTTTATTGCAACAGTCATTGGACCCCAGTTACGTTCTTTGGGCAAATATGAAGTAATATCCAACGTAACACTACAATCTAATACGTTACTATGACATAAAGCGAAAGAATCTGAAATAAGTCCCATACGATCCTTTGTTGAAAATACTGTGTGATTTTCATTCAATTGCTGAACAATATTCTCATAATTTTCCTTATCATAGAGTACGCGATAATATCCATTTTGTTCATAGTTCAGCAATATCCATTTAACATTTTCTTTGAGTTGAAATTTTTCTGAAATACATAATAGATTAATACTATCAAATTAAATATCTTAAAAAAATTTAACCATATAAGTACCTTCTGTTGAGTCAATCCAAATCGTATCTTTAATATCCTTGCTATTTGTGGCATACTTGATTGGGAAAATCCATTTCATCGAGCGTTTCTTACTTTCCTTTGTTGAAATTGTTGTAGTTGTTGTTGAAAGAGTCGTTGATTCCGTCAAATTATCACTTTGATTAAATGGATCTTCATAAACGGCTGTCAATTCTGACATTTTAAATGGTTTTTGATCAATATTTACGGTCATATTTGATCTGTTGCATGTAATGAGTGGAAAACCTGACTGAGATGTCCATAAATGCATAAGTTCACGAATATTTTTTGAACCGTTTGCCTTCTTTGAACATATCTGCCATAAATCATTAGGCTCGGCTGTCATGTATTTAAATGTCGTTATAAATGCTCCAATACAATTTCGGAAACTCTCATCACCCATTGTTGAGTGCAATACCTCAAGAATCGAAGCGGCTTTGTCTATGTAAAACTCATTATTCTCCCCCATAGCATCTGTTCCATTTTCAATACTTTCCCATCCTTGTAAAACATCAATATCTAATGCTCTAAGTTTTGTTTCCAACATATACTTTTCTTCAACTGGCCATTGTGATTTTAGAGGGGAAAATATGAGTCGACTCAAGTATCGAATTATTCCATCCCAAAGCCAATTCTGTTTCCACGTTTTAGGTGAAATCATACCTCCAAAATACTGTTGTAAAATTGCTTCCGATATTTCTATTGCTGATCTCTGATATTCGTAAGACGTTACAGTTGCTGCATCTCTTAAGAAAGACGTTTTACATGATATAAGACCAAGTGATGAATGCAAATTCTCCTCAATGGAAGGAAGTGCAACAAAATCTAGTTTTGTAAATGGATATGGTACATTTAACCAATTTTGTAAATGTTCTAATATATCTCTTGATGTATGTAGAATAAATTTTGTTTTAGGTAAAATACTTTCAGGTGCATAAAATGTATAAGACGGAGCCGTCCTAATAATGCCATCTTCATCGGAAATTGTAGAATGATTGTCATTTTCCTTAGTCAAGCTCTCACTTTTTTGTGTTACTGGCGCCAAAGTGTGAGCATCTTCATGATTAAGCTTTGCCATCTTAATCGATAAGCCTGTCTTTAAAATGGATGTCATATTTCGGCGAAGAATCTTATCATTTGTTATGAGATTTTCTGATACTTTTGATGTAGATGTTAACGACTGTATAGGTATTGCTGTTGAGCTTGACGTAATGTGATATGTTGGAGAACTTTCAAGAAATTCTCGTTTAAATACACTTATCATCCAAGATATTGCATCCGGTGAAAGAGGAGGCGTTTCAACAAAATCATCTCTCAACTGTGTAGAACAGAAATCAATAAATTAATAATGCACAGATTGATAGAGAAAATTCTAAATACTTACTAATGCTCGTCCCAAGAAAAATCCTGCTTCATCTGTTGCATGAACAATGGAATTTGAAAGTGCAATATGGAATCGATCACGGAAAAGTGAAATTTTGAAATTAGCACGTAAATGTGGTTCATCAAAGCATCTATAATTGTCAAATTTTAATAATTAATATCAAATCAAACCAGAAACTTTCAAGAGATAAGGACTTACGGAAAGGCTTTTCGAGCTTTTCCAGGACCGAAAATAGTTGCTGCCAATAATTTATTACTGCCTTCAGAGTCATATTCATCAACATAAAAGCCTTCCGGATCGGTATTTAACTTTGAATACCAACGCAAATTAAGTGAGTAATTTGATTTCTTTCGTAGCTTATCACGGAATTCTATGTAAATTTGTTGTCTTGAAGGATATTCCAACATACGATTAATTTTTAATGAAAAACCTTTCGGCCCAATTAATGCCTGTGAGAAAAATAAACAATAATTACATCCTACACATGTCTTATAATGAATATTTAATGGCTATCACATACCTTTTCTGTGATGTTGAGATTTTGTGCATGTAATACGATGAAACTCATTTCCTTTTCAACATAGAACTCAATAGATATTTGACCTAAAATAAAACGCAATTTTACATTGTTTAAGACATTAAGAGTTTTATTATTGATAATGATTTTGTTTTTTACCTTTGATCTCGAACGTAGTTAAATTTGGATGGATGAGGATAGTATACCGATTTGGCTTGATGTTGCTTGGAAGAAATGGTAAAAGCCATGGAAAAAGTTGTCCATTCGTTGCGTATGGTTCGAATTTCTCTGAACTATTATATCCATCAGTATGATAGCCTTTCGGCATTTTTCCAGCACATGGACAATCTTGTGGAGCATAGGCAATCAGCAAAGCAATTGCTAATAACGCTCCAAGGACGGTGGCAGTTACACATAAAGCTCTTTTTTGTGAACACACAACATTTCTCTCTCTTACTGTTCTTCCATTAGAATTTTCTGTTCCTATTTGCGAGAATATGAAATTATAGTAATTGAATTAACATGAAATTTATTTATAGGGTGAAAAAAATGGGGAAAAATTAAAAATCAAAAAAGAACGAAAGAGAAACAGAGGAAGAGAAAAAAAATCTTGACCCAATTCATCGATGATACCTGTTAAGAAGGCAACATCATCAAGTTCTTGATCGGTCATTCTTATTCTTTCACGTCTCCAAATGCCACTTTTTCCAGATCCAACTACGGAAAGCTTAACGGGGATATCACCCCTCTCGCGAATATTTTCAGCCAGTATGAACCAATATTAGAAGAAAATGTCTTCCTCACTTTATCAACTATCAAATTTCAACCAATATGAATTATTTTTAAATAAAGCTGTGCAATCGTTAATTCTCCTATTATATCAGGAATTTTTACTATTCATCAACTTCATTACTAAATTATTTAATAAAGTTCTTTCTATTTAACTTGTTTTTAATAAATTCAAAATATTTCTTCACATTATTTCTTGAATAGTTTGAAACATTTTTTTTATGTTCCTGCGCAATAATACTTCCTTTTTCACAATTCAGGAAGTACTAATTAAATATACTTTAATATATTTTGTCCAGCTCTTTAATAAATTATTATGCGAAATAGAAAGTCTATCGACATTTGTTATTAAATAATTAATTCAAAGTCGTTAATTTATGTAGTTTTCAGCATTGAAAACATTTGAAATTTATGAAAAGCGACTTCTTCTAACCACGAGTTTATACTGTCATATTATGTACCCTTCAAGATGTATACTGATAAATGCGCATGACAGCAATGCACATTATACATAATGGTTTTTTATTATATTTTATCATAATCTTAATAATTATAAGGACTCTATAGTTTATAACACACATATAAACTATTAGTGGTAAAATTATGCAACTGAAATTATTTTCAAGGACAAATTGAACTTACCAAACTTATTATTTAGTCCATTAGAGTTAGATGAGAATCCTTGTAAAGGTTGCAGTTCATTGTCACCGATTTCATCACCAATTTTATTATTCTTATTCTTTATATCTCTTCTATTCATTTCCAATATTTCTTATTAAGTAGACAGAATTATTATTTAAACAGGTATACGAAAATTGCAAAAATTAATTTAAGTAATGCTGAGAAATGTGGAAATAAAATGTATGTATATATGTTTATGCGGAATGTTTCATTATAACTGAATGAACGATGCTGTTTTGATAAAAAAAAGAAGAAAAATATCCCCCTCACAAAACGGATCACGCACAGTGAGTTTGCGTAAGAATTAAAAAAAATATTTTACATGCAGTCAAAATAATGTGTACAATGTACATCAAAAATATTAGGGGATTGAAAAATTGATCTGTGTGTATATTGTAAAGAAGAAAATTTATTACTATTTAATTTACAATCATTTTTCTCTAGCTTTTATTTTCTTCGTTAACATTTGATTTTTCATTTTATACAAAGGATCAACATTTATTTTGTGGAAACTCTTGTTCTTTTATCCCATGAGAAGTTTACACCATAATTCTTTACACGTTCCTTCTTCTTTCGCTCTTCTGATGAAACCAACCATTTCCAGCCGTTCTTTTCACAATGATTAATAGCTTCTTCTTTAGTATTAAATTCTACGACTCCGCTCATGTTTGATAGAGGATCAGCACTTGAGCTCCATCCCATCAATGGATTTTCCCAACGTTCACGATTGTCAAACTCAATACGCCAAGTGTTTAAATTATTAGTTCCGCTTTGCATTGCATTCTTTGCAGGAATAAATATTCTAACTCTTCGGTCTTTAACATGCTCCTCGGGAACTCCGTTAATTGAAGCTAATGTTTTCTAGAAATCATATTATATACTGCTTGCGATATTAAATTCAATAAATAAACTCACTTCTTTTGGAAGGTTTACTAAATGTGTCAACTTTTCACGTTCCTTCATTTCTTTATCGTCAAGGATAACAGAGTTATCAACAATCGGAGCTTCCTTTTGCTTCAATGCATCACTAGAATATGCCGAAACTGAGTTTTGGTACCTAAAACAAAATATTAGTTATCTAATAGAGATTTCCAAAAAAAATTATGCTTTATATTGTTTACAAGCTTTAACTTACCATTTAAGTGACACAACAGATTTTGGGAGACGACGAAGCATGCCTGCCATCATACTGCCTAGTAAAATTGTTTAAATTAACTGAGATAAAAGGATTTTAAAAAAATTTATTGTATTTTTTTGTGAAGGAGAGAAAATAATAAATTTTTGAATTTTTAAACACACTCCTAGCGGTTTTTTTGCTATTGAAACTCTTAAAAACTATGAGCTACAGATAGTATTAGTTCTTCGATCCTGGTGATTGAGTCTGTGACAAAAGAAGTAGAGAAAAGCTGGAAATTGGAGAAAGAGAGATAGATATTGAAAATAACAGTAAAAAACATCAATAATGACTTTAAATTGTTGCATCGCAAAAGAGAGCTTGAAGTAGGGTGACTATCTGCGTAGTTTTTCAACGGACAGTCCTGTATTTTTCAAGACTGTCCTGTATAAATTTTTAAATTTTGTTCTTGGTCCTGTATTTTTTCCATGAAAATTTCCGTTAATTTTCAAATTTTACTCTATGTCCTGTATTTTTCGAAAAAATTTACCAAATGTCCTGTAATTTCATGAAAATTAGATGGGAACCCTAGCTTGAAGTTGATACTCAGAATGACAGTTTTTTCAAGAAATTTTCAGTAATTACATTTGAATGCCAGTGAAGATTGTATACTTTCCATGAGCAAAAGAAAAAATCAGAAGTCAAAATTAATTCAATAAACTATTATTATTATTTTTACTACTATTTATTATATTTGTATCTTCTCTTCTTTATTTTACTATTCGTTTAAAAGCCTTTAAAAACTCAATACTATAGTTATAGCGTTCAATGAACATTAAAAAACTTAAAAAATGAATGTAATCATAATTGACATTTAACGGTAATTAACGGGGATTCTTACTTCAAAATTACAATTGATGAAAATGTTGTTCTTTACATGACAGACCTCTTAATCTTGCTCTTACTTTACCTTTTCTTATATCATAAAATAAAGCCAGTTTTCAAAAGCAAACTTAAACAGTCCTTTTGCATTGCGAAACACCAAAAAAATCAAAATAAACATCAAGTAAAACCAAAAACAGAAATTAAATCAAATTTTAAGAGAAGATAGGCAAATTGGATGCCTCAAACCCTTAAAAATAAAAATCTTAAAAATGTACCGAATCAAGTTTTAAATTTAAAGCATTTTTGGTTTCGATCATAGGAGGCTTTTTTTCAAAAAAAAATATCGATTTTATATTTATATTAGCATTTTTTATCATTTATAATACCTAGATATGTTTTAAAATGCAATTTAAAGCATTTTTGTTTTCGATCATAGGAGGCTTTTTTCAAAAAAAAATATCGATTTTAGATTTATAATAGCATTCTTTATCATTTAAAAGACCTAGATATGTTTTAAAATGTAATTTAAAGCATTTTTGGTTTCGATCATAGGAGGCTTTTTTTCAAAAAAAAATATCGATTTTATATTTATATTAGCATTTTTTATCATTTATAATACCTAGATATGTTTTAAAATGCAATTTAAAGCATTTTTGGTTTCGATCATAGGAGGCTTTTTTTAAAAAAAAAATATCGATTTTAGATTTATATTAGCATTCTTTATCATTTAAAAGACCTAGATATGTTTTAAAATGCAATTTAAAGCATTTTTGTTTTCGATCATAGGAGGCTTTTTTCAAAAAAAAATATCGATTTTAGATTTATAATAGCATTCTTTATCATTTAAAAGACCTAGATATGTTTTAAAATGCAATTTAAAGCATTTTTGGTTTCGATCATAGGAGGCTTTTTTTCAAAAAAAATATCGATTTTATATTTATATTAGCATTTTTTATCATTTATAATACCTAGATATGTTTTAAAATGCAATTTAAAGCATTTTTGTTTTCGATCATAGGAGGCTTTTTTCAAAAAAAAATATCGATTTTAGATTTATAATAGCATTCTTTATCATTTAAAAGACCTAGATATGTTTTAAAATGCAATTTAAAGCATTTTTGTTTGCGATCATAGCTGGTTTTTTTCAAAAAAATATCGATTTTATATTTATATTAGCATTCTTTATCATTTATAATACCCAGATATGTTTTAAAATACAATTTAAAGCATTTTTGGTTTCGATCATAATAGACTATTTTCAAGAAAAAATTTCGATTTTAATTCTATATAGACATTCTTTATTATTTATAAGACCTAGATATGTTTTAAAATGCAATTTAATGCATTTTTGGTTTCCATCATAGGAGGCTATTTTAAAAAAAAATATCGATTTTAATTCTATATAAACATTCTTTATCATTTATAAGACCTAGATATGTTTTAAAATGCAATTTAAAGCATTTTAACTTCCACGCAAAAGCGTGTAAGTTATTAGTTTCACGAAAAACACACTTTCTTTAATACTTTAACTTTAAGCCTGAAGGACTAATTTTCAAAAATCTCAAAGGGTACCAAAATGTGTGTATTTGAATGCCGAATTTTTCTGTACATTAACTTTTAAATTTGGACATCATCTATGCCTTCAAAACGCCAAAAAACGTCTTTTTTGGGTCTACAAATTTGGTGAAAATAATTCTTTTGCGATTTGATCACACAACATAAGCAATTTGGGGAATGGAAAGTCATTTTTCGAAATTCTCAAATTTTCAGTAGTTTTGAAGCTGTCAAAGTTGGAAAACTTAGGAAAAATGGTCATTTTCTTAAAATTCTTGCGGCACCAGACTTTTTTTCAAACTGGATATTTTATCGAGTTTTATCTTATAGTCTTATACATGATAAAGAATGTCTATATAGAATTGAAATCGAAATTTTTTTTGAAAATAGTCTACTATGATCGAAACCAAAAATGCTTTAAATTGTATTTTAAAACATATCTGGGTATTCTAAGTGATAAAAAATGCTAATATAGATAAAAAATCGATATTTTTTTTTGAAAAAAGCCTACTATGATCAAAACCAAAAATGCTTTAAATTGCATTTTTAAACATATCTAGGTATTATAAATGATAAAGGATGCTAATATAGATGTAAAATCGATATTTTTTTTACCACGTTTTCTTAACTTGCTTTCTTATCTGTTTATCTGTTTATCTGTTTGTCGAGGTCAAATCTTGCGATCAATTTTTCGACCACTTCTACTGCTACAATAGAGCTGAAATTTTGCATGCACTTTTCTTTCAGATGACAATACAATATTCAAGCATTTCAGAAACTCAAATATGCTTAATTATTTTTTTTTTTCATTTTAATTCCACTTAATTGCATTTATTGACGACATACTGTCCGGTAATAATTCACATTTTACGCTTTAGTATTTGTATACATATGAATTAATATTATGTAGGATCAAACTTCTAATCTTCAAATCTAGGTTTCAAATAAACTAAGGCTCTCGTTTCGATCTTCTGTAGGCGTGACGTGATACTTTTCAGGTCCGTTCTAACAATATTCCATTAGTGGGTAATCTTGTAGCTCTCGTTCCTATTTCTCCCGCTACACTTTAAGTTCCTGACCCGTTCCTTAATCCAACGTTGCCCAAATGCCCAATTATGGCTTGATCTCCTACATTATGCAATCGAAGTATCTAAACTTCCGAAAAAGAACAAATTTGGAAAATGGCTGGATTCGAACCGAAGACCTTCGAGTTACCATCCCAAATTTGAGCCAAGCGCCTTACGGGGCTGTTCACGTATTACGTAACGCGAAAAAATTACTTCTTAGACCCCCCCCCCCCCCTCGTAACAAAATTTGTATGAAAAAAAAATTTCCTTGTTTGAACCGTAACAAAATCTTAGACCCCCCTCCCCCTAAAAGCGTTACGTAATAAGTAAATGGCCCCTACCTATTCGACCTGCAAGGCACTTAACTGCAGTTTTATTTATATAATTATAATACAATTAAATTAAATTTTCTACTCTTTAACGCTTAGCTTATTTTTACATTACATCTGTACAACTTTCACTAATCATATTCACACAAATTTTCAATTTTTTTTAAATTTCAAAAAGCCGTTATAAGTTTGAATCACAAAAAAATACTTTATAAAAATACTTTTTAAAAAACCACGTTTTTACACGTGGACAAAAAAGAAGAAAATAACCTTTTTAATTGGTTTCAAAGGATATTGGCTTGAAAATTTGAGAAGAAATTGCTCAAACTGACAAAGCAATTTGTGCAAATGTTCTTAAATCTATAAAACTTGACAAAAAAATTTATATAACATTATTTCAAAGAAACAGTAAATTAATGATGCAACCTAGTGCAAAAGTAGCTACTTTTTAACATTTTCGACTACAAATCTGCAAGAACTTCACAAAATTGTTCAAACTGACAAAACAGTTTGTGCGAATGTTCTTAAGTCAATAAAACATGACGAAAAATTTGTTTAACATTATTTTTAAGAAACAGTAAATTAAAAATGCAACCCAGTGCATAAGTAGCTACCTTTTAACATTTTCGACTACAAATCTGCTAAAACTTCACAAAATTGTTCAAACTGACAAAACAGTTTGTGCGAATGTTCTTAAGTCAACAAAACATGACGAAAAATTTGTTTAACATTATTTTTAAGAAACAGTAAATTAAAAATGCAACCCAGTGCATAAGTAGCTACCTTTTAACATTTTCGACTATAAATCTGCTAGAACTTCACAGAAATTGCTCAAACTGACCAAGCAATTTGTGCGTATGTTCTTAAATCAATAAAACATGACAAAAAATTTGTTTAACATTATTTCAAAGAAACAGTGAATTTATGAAGCAACCTTTTGCAAAAGTAGCTACTTTTTAACATTTTCGACTACAAATCTGCTAGAACTTCACAGAAATTGCTCAAACTGACCAAGCAATTTATGCAAATGTTCTTAGATCAATTAAACATGACAAAAAATTTATATAACATTATTTCAAAGAAACAGTGAATTTATGAAGCAACCTTTTGCAAAAGTAGCTACTTTTTAACATTTTCGACTACAAATCTGCTAGAACTTCACAGAAATTGCTCAAACTGACAAAGCAATTTGTGCAAATGATCTTAAATCAATAAAACATGACAAAAAATTTGTTTAACATTATTTCAAAGAAACAGTAAATTAATGATGCAACCTAGTGCAAAAGTAGCTACTTTTTACCATTTTCGACTACAAATCTGCTAGAACTTCACAGAAATTGCTCAAACTGACAAAACAATTTGTGCGTATGTTCTTAAATCAATAAAACATGACAAAAAATTTGTTTAACATTATTTCAAAGAAACAGTGAATTTATGAAGCAACCTTTTGCAAAAGTAGCTACTTTTTAACATTTTCGACTACAAATCTGCTAGAACTTCACAGAAATTGCTCAAACTGACCAAGCAATTTATGCAAATGTTCTTAGATCAATTAAACATGACAAAAAATTTATATAACATTATTTCAAAGAAACAGTGAATTTATGAAGCAACCTTTTGCAAAAGTAGCTACTTTTTAACATTTTCGACTACAAATCTGCTAGAACTTCACAGAAATTGCTCAAACTGACAAAGCAATTTGTGCAAATGATCTTAAATCAATAAAACATGACAAAAAATTTGTTTAACATGATTTCAAAGAAACAGTAAATTAATGATGCAACCTAGTGCAAAAGTAGCTACTTTTTACCATTTTCGACTACAAATCTGCTAGAACTTCACAGAAATTGCTCAAACTGACAAAACAATTTGTGCGTATGTTCTTAAATCAATAAAACATGACAAAAAATTTGTTTAACATTATTTTAAAGAAACAGTAAATTAATGATGCAACCTAGTGCAAAAGTAGCTACTTTTTAACATTTTCGACTACAAATCTGCTAGAACTTCACAGAAATTGCTCAAACTGACAAAGCAATTTGTGCAAATGATCTTAAATCAATAAAACATGACAAAAAATTTGTTTAACATGATTTCAAAGAAACAGTAAATTAATGATGCAACCTAGTGCAAAAGTAGCTACTTTTTATCATTTTCGACTACAAATCTGCTAGAACTTCACAGAAATTGCTCAAACTGACAAAGCAATTTGTGCAAATGTTCTTAAGTCAATAAAACATGACAAAAAATTTGTTTAACATGATTTCAAAGAAACAGTAAATTAACGATGCAACCTAGTGCAAAAGTAGCTACTTTTTACCATTTTCGACTACAAATCTGCTAGAACTTCACAGAAATTGCTCAAACTGACAAAGCAATTTGTGGAAATGTTCTTAAATCTATAAAACTTGACAAAAAAATTTATATAACATTATTTCAAAGAAACAGTAAATTAATGATGCAACCTAGTGCAAAAGTAGCTACTTTTTAACATTTTCGACTACAAATCTGCAAGAACTTCACAAAATTGTTCAAACTGACAAAACAGTTTGTGCGAATGTTCTTAAGTCAATAAAACATGACGAAAAATTTGTTTAACATTATTTTTAAGAAACAGTAAATTAAAAATGCAACCCAGTGCATAAGTAGCTACCTTTTAACATTTTCGACTACAAATCTGCTAAAACTTCACAAAATTGTTCAAACTGACAAAACAGTTTGTGCGAATGTTCTTAAGTCAACAAAACATGACGAAAAATTTGTTTAACATTATTTTTAAGAAACAGTAAATTAAAAATGCAACCCAGTGCATAAGTAGCTACCTTTTAACATTTTCGACTATAAATCTGCTAGAACTTCACAGAAATTGCTCAAACTGACCAAGCAATTTGTGCGTATGTTCTTAAATCAATAAAACATGACAAAAAATTTGTTTAACATTATTTCAAAGAAACAGTGAATTTATGAAGCAACCTTTTGCAAAAGTAGCTACTTTTTAACATTTTCGACTACAAATCTGCTAGAACTTCACAGAAATTGCTCAAACTGACCAAGCAATTTATGCAAATGTTCTTAGATCAATTAAACATGACAAAAAATTTATATAACATTATTTCAAAGAAACAGTGAATTTATGAAGCAACCTTTTGCAAAAGTAGCTACTTTTTAACATTTTCGACTACAAATCTGCTAGAACTTCACAGAAATTGCTCAAACTGACAAAGCAATTTGTGCAAATGATCTTAAATCAATAAAACATGACAAAAAATTTGTTTAACATTATTTCAAAGAAACAGTGAATTTATGAAGCAACCTTTTGCAAAAGTAGCTACTTTTTACCATTTTCGACTACAAATCTGCTAGAACTTCACAGAAATTGCTCAAACTGACAAAGCAATTTGTGCAAATGATCTTAAATCAATAAAACATGACAAAAAATTTGTTTAACATTATTTCAAAGAAACAGTGAATTTATGAAGCAACCTTTTGCAAAAGTAGCTACTTTTTAACATTTTCGACTACAAATCTGCTAGAACTTCACAGAAATTGCTCAAACTGACCAAGCAATTTATGCAAATGTTCTTAGATCAATTAAACATGACAAAAAATTTATATAACATTATTTCAAAGAAACAGTGAATTTATGAAGCAACCTTTTGCAAAAGTAGCTACTTTTTACCATTTTCGACTACAAATCTGCTAGAACTTCACAGAAATTGCTCAAACTGACAAAACAATTTGTGCGTATGTTCTTAAATCAATAAAACATGACAAAAAATTTGTTTAACATTATTTCAAAGAAACAGTGAATTTATGAAGCAACCTTTTGCAAAAGTAGCTACTTTTTAACATTTTCGACTACAAATCTGCTAGAACTTCACAGAAATTGCTCAAACTGACCAAGCAATTTATGCAAATGTTCTTAGATCAATTAAACATGACAAAAAATTTATATAACATTATTTCAAAGAAACAGTGAATTTATGAAGCAACCTTTTGCAAAAGTAGCTACTTTTTAACATTTTCGACTACAAATCTGCTAGAACTTCACAGAAATTGCTCAAACTGACAAAGCAATTTGTGCAAATGATCTTAAATCAATAAAACATGACAAAAAATTTGTTTAACATGATTTCAAAGAAACAGTAAATTAATGATGCAACCTAGTGCAAAAGTAGCTACTTTTTACCATTTTCGACTACAAATCTGCTAGAACTTCACAGAAATTGCTCAAACTGACAAAACAATTTGTGCGTATGTTCTTAAATCAATAAAACATGACAAAAAATTTGTTTAACATTATTTTAAAGAAACAGTAAATTAATGATGCAACCTAGTGCAAAAGTAGCTACTTTTTAACATTTTCGACTACAAATCTGCTAGAACTTCACAGAAATTGCTCAAACTGACAAAGCAATTTGTGCGTATATTCTTAAATCAATAAAACATGACAAAAAATTTGTTTAACATGATTTCAAAGAAACAGTAAATTAACGATGCAACCTAGTGCAAAAGTAGCTACTTTTTAACATTTTCGACTACAAATCTGCTAGAACTTCACAGAAATTGCTCAAACTGACAAAGCAATTTGTGCAAATGATCTTAAATCAATAAAACATGACAAAAAATTTGTTTAACATTATTTCAAAGAAACAGTAAATTAATGATGCAACCTAGTGCAAAAGTAGCTACTTTTTATCATTTTCGACTACAAATCTGCTAGAACTTCACAGAAATTGCTCAAACTGACAAAGCAATTTGTGCAAATGTTCTTAAGTCAATAAAACATGACAAAAAATTTGTTTAACATTATTTCAAAGAAACAGTAAATTAATGATGCACCCTAGTGTAAAAGTAGCCACTTTTTAACATTTTCGACTACAAATCTGCTAGAACTTCACAGAAATTGCTCAAACTGACAAAACAATTTGTGCAAATGATCTTAAATCAATAAAACATGACAAAAAATTTGTTTAACATTATTTCAAAGAAACAGTAAATTAATGATGCACCCTAGTGTAAAAGTAGCTACTTTTTAACATTTTCGACTACAAATCTGCTAGAACTTCACAGAAATTGCTCAAACTGACAAAACAATTTGTGCAAATGATCTTAAATCAAAAAAACATGACGAAAACTTTGTTTAACATTATTTCAAAGAAACAGTAAATTTTTGATGCAACCTAGTGCAAAAGTAGCTACTTTTTAACATTTTCGACTACAAATCTGCTAGAACTTCACAGAAATTGCTCAAACTGACAAAACAATTTGTGCGTATGTTCTTAAATCAATAAAACATGACAAAAAATTTGTTTAACATTATTTTAAAGAAACAGTAAATTAATGATGCAACCTAGTGCAAAAGTAGCTACTTTTTAACATTTTCGACTACAAATCTGCTAGAACTTCACAGAAATTGCTCAAACTGACAAAGCAATTTGTGCGTATATTCTTAAATCAATAAAACATGACAAAAAATTTGTTTAACATGATTTCAAAGAAACAGTAAATTAACGATGCAACCTAGTGCAAAAGTAGCTACTTTTTAACATTTTCGACTACAAATCTGCTAGAACTTCACAGAAATTGCTCAAACTGACAAAGCAATTTGTGCAAATGATCTTAAATAAATAAAACATGACAAAAAATTTGTTTAACATTATTTCAAAGAAACAGTAAATTAATGATGCAACCTAGTGCAAAAGTAGCTACTTTTTACCATTTTCGACTACAAATCTGCTAGAACTTCTCAGAAATTGCTCAAACTGACAAAACAATTTGTGCAAATGATCTTAAATCAAAAAAACATGACAAAAAACTTTGTTTAACATTATTTCAAAGAAACAGTAAATTAATGATGCAACCTAGTGCAAAAGTAGCTACTTTTTAACATTTTCGACTACAAATCTGCTAGAACTTCACAGAAATTGCTCAAACTGACAAAGCAATTTGTGCAAATGTTCTTAAGTCAATAAAACATGACCAAAAATTTGTTTAACATTATTTCAAAGAAACAGTAAATTAATGATGCACCCTAGTGTAAAAGTAGCCACTTTTTAACATTTTCGACTACAAATCTGCTAGAACTTCACAGAAATTGCTCAAACTGACAAAACAATTTGTGCAAATGATCTTAAATCAAAAAAACATGACGAAAACTTTGTTTAACATTATTTCAAAGAAACAGTAAATTAATGATGCAACCTAGTGTAAAAGTAGCTACTTTTTAACATTTTCGACTACAAATCTGCTAGAACTTCACAGAAATTGCTCAAACTGACAAAGCAATTTGTGCAAATGTTCTTAAGTCAATAAAACATGACCAAAAATTTGTTTAACATTATTTCAAAGAAACAGTAAATTAATGATGCACCCTAGTGTAAAAGTAGCCACTTTTTAACATTTTCGACTACAAATCTGCTAGAACTTCACAGAAATTGCTCAAACTGACAAAGCAATTTGTGCAAATGATCTTAAATCAATAAAACATGACAAAAAATTTGTTTAACATTATTTCAAAGAAACAATAAATTAATGATGCAACCTAGTGTAAAAGTAGCTACTTTTTAACATTTTCGACTACAAATCTGCTAGAACTTCACAGAAATTGCTCAAACTGACAAAGCAATTTGTGCAAATGTTCTTAAGTCAATAAAACATGACCAAAAATTTGTTTAACATTATTTCAAAGAAACAGTAAATTAATGATGCACCCTAGTGTAAAAGTAGCCACTTTTTAACATTTTCGACTACAAATCTGCTAGAACTTCACAGAAATTGCTCAAACTGACAAAACAATTTGTGCAAATGATCTTAAATCAAAAAAACATGACGAAAACTTTGTTTAACATTATTTCAAAGAAACAGTAAATTAATGATGCACCCTAGTGTAAAAGTAGCCACTTTTTAACATTTTCGACTACAAATCTGCTAGAACTTCACAGAAATTGCTCAAACTGACAAAGCAATTTGTGCAAATGATCTTAAATCAATAAAACATGACAAAAAATTTGTTTAACATTATTTCAAAGAAACAATAAATTAATGATGCAACCTAGTGTAAAAGTAGCTACTTTTTAACATTTTCGACTACAAATCTGCTAGAACTTCACAGAAATTGCTCAAACTGACAAAGCAATTTGTGCAAATGTTCTTAAGTCAATAAAACATGACCAAAAATTTGTTTAACATTATTTCAAAGAAACAATAAATTAATGATGCACCCTAGTGTAAAAGTAGCTACTTTTTAACATTTTCGACTACAAATCTGCTAGAACTTCACAGAAATTGCTCAAACTGACAAAGCAATTTGTGCAAATGTTCTTAAATCAATAAAACATGACCAAAAATTTGTTTAACATTATTTCAAAGAAACAGTAAATTAATGATGCACCCTAGTGTAAAAGTAGCTACTTTTTAACATTTTCGACTACAAATCTGCTAGAACTTCACAGAAATTGCTCAAACTGACAAAGCAATTTGTGCAAATGATCTTAAATCAAAAAAACATGACGAAAACTTTGTTTAACATTATTTCAAAGAAACAGTAAATTTTTGATGCAACCTAGTGCAAAAGTAGCTACTTTTTAACATTTTCGACTACAAATCTGCTAGAACTTCACAGAAATTGCTCAAACTGACAAAACAATTTGTGCGTATGTTCTTAAATCAATAAAACATGACAAAAAATTTGTTTAACATTATTTTAAAGAAACAGTAAATTAATGATGCAACCTAGTGCAAAAGTAGCTACTTTTTAACATTTTCGACTACAAATCTGCTAGAACTTCACAGAAATTGCTCAAACTGACAAAACAATTTGTGCGTATGTTCTTAAATCAATAAAACATGACAAAAAATTTGTTTAACATTATTTTAAAGAAACAGTAAATTAATGATGCAACCTAGTGCAAAAGTAGCTACTTTTTAACATTTTCGACTACAAATCTGCTAGAACTTCACAGAAATTGCTCAAACTGACAAAACAATTTGTGCGTATGTTCTTAAATCAATAAAACATGACAAAAAATTTGTTTAACATTATTTTAAAGAAACAGTAAATTAATGATGCAACCTAGTGCAAAAGTAGCTACTTTTTAACATTTTCGACTACAAATCTGCTAGAACTTCACAGAAATTGCTCAAACTGACAAAGCAATTTGTGCGTATATTCTTAAATCAATAAAACATGACAAAAAATTTGTTTAACATGATTTCAAAGAAACAGTAAATTAACGATGCAACCTAGTGCAAAAGTAGCTACTTTTTAACATTTTCGACTACAAATCTGCTAGAACTTCACAGAAATTGCTCAAACTGACAAAGCAATTTGTGCAAATGATCTTAAATCAATAAAACATGACAAAAAATTTGTTTAACATTATTTCAAAGAAACAGTAAATTAATGATGCAACCTAGTGCAAAAGTAGCTACTTTTTACCATTTTCGACTACAAATCTGCTAGAACTTCTCAGAAATTGCTCAAACTGACAAAACAATTTGTGCAAATGATCTTAAATCAAAAAAACATGACAAAAAACTTTGTTTAACATTATTTCAAAGAAACAGTAAATTAATGATGCAACCTAGTGCAAAAGTAGCTACTTTTTAACATTTTCGACTACAAATCTGCTAGAACTTCACAGAAATTGCTCAAACTGACAAAGCAATTTGTGCAAATGTTCTTAAGTCAATAAAACATGACCAAAAATTTGTTTAACATTATTTCAAAGAAACAGTAAATTAATGATGCACCCTAGTGTAAAAGTAGCCACTTTTTAACATTTTCGACTACAAATCTGCTAGAACTTCACAGAAATTGCTCAAACTGACAAAACAATTTGTGCAAATGATCTTAAATCAAAAAAACATGACGAAAACTTTGTTTAACATTATTTCAAAGAAACAGTAAATTAATGATGCACCCTAGTGTAAAAGTAGCTACTTTTTAACATTTTCGACTACAAATCTGCTAGAACTTCACAGAAATTGCTCAAACTGACAAAGCAATTTGTGCGTATATTCTTAAATCAATAAAACATGACAAAAAATTTGTTTAACATGATTTCAAAGAAACAGTAAATTAACGATGCAACCTAGTGCAAAAGTAGCTACTTTTTAACATTTTCGACTACAAATCTGCTAGAACTTCACAGAAATTGCTCAAACTGACAAAGCAATTTGTGCAAATGATCTTAAATCAATAAAACATGACAAAAAATTTGTTTAACATTATTTCAAAGAAACAGTAAATTAATGATGCAACCTAGTGCAAAAGTAGCTACTTTTTACCATTTTCGACTACAAATCTGCTAGAACTTCACAGAAATTGCTCAAACTGACAAAGCAATTTGTGCAAATGTTCTTAAGTCAATAAAACATGACAAAAAATTTGTTTAACATGATTTCAAAGAAACAGTAAATTAACGATGCAACCTAGTGCAAAAGTAGCTACTTTTTAACATTTTCGACTACAAATCTGCTAGAACTTCACAGAAATTGCTCAAACTGACAAAGCAATTTGTGCAAATGATCTTAAATCAATAAAACATGACAAAAAATTTGTTTAACATTATTTCAAAGAAACAGTAAATTAATGATGCAACCTAGTGCAAAAGTAGCTACTTTTTACCATTTTCGACTACAAATCTGCTAGAACTTCTCAGAAATTGCTCAAACTGACAAAACAATTTGTGCAAATGATCTTAAATCAATTAAACATGACAAAAAATTTGTTTAACATTATTTCAAAGAAACAGTAAATTAATGATGCAACCTAGTGCAAAAGTAGCTACTTTTTAACATTTTCGACTACAAATCTGCTAGAACTTCACAGAAATTGCTCAAACTGACAAAGCAATTTGTGCGTATATTCTTAAATCAATAAAACATGACAAAAAATTTGTTTAACATGATTTCAAAGAAACAGTAAATTAACGATGCAACCTAGTGCAAAAGTAGCTACTTTTTAACATTTTCGACTACAAATCTGCTAGAACTTCACAGAAATTGCTCAAACTGACAAAGCAATTTGTGCAAATGATCTTAAATCAATAAAACATGACAAAAAATTTGTTTAACATTATTTCAAAGAAACAGTAAATTAATGATGCAACCTAGTGCAAAAGTAGCTACTTTTTACCATTTTCGACTACAAATCTGCTAGAACTTCACAGAAATTGCTCAAACTGACAAAGCAATTTGTGCAAATGTTCTTAAGTCAATAAAACATGACAAAAAATTTGTTTAACATGATTTCAAAGAAACAGTAAATTAACGATGCAACCTAGTGCAAAAGTAGCTACTTTTTACCATTTTCGACTACAAATCTGCTAGAACTTCTCAGAAATTGCTCAAACTGACAAAACAATTTGTGCAAATGATCTTAAATCAAAAAAACATGACGAAAACTTTGTTTAACATTATTTCAAAGAAACAGTAAATTAATGATGCAACCTAGTGCAAAAGTAGCTACTTTTTAACATTTTCGACTACAAATCTGCTAGAACTTCACAGAAATTGCTCAAACTGACAAAACAATTTGTGCAAATGATCTTAAATCAAAAAAACATGACGAAAACTTTGTTTAACATTATTTCAAAGAAACAGTAAATTAATGATGCAACCTAGTGCAAAAGTAGCTACTTTTTAACATTTTCGACTACAAATCTGCTAGAACTTCACAGAAATTGCTCAAACTGACAAAGCAATTTGTGCAAATGATCTTAAATCAACAAAACATGACAAAAAATTTGTTTAACATTATTTCAAAGAAACAGTAAATTAATGATGCAACCTAGTGCAAAAGTAGCTACTTTTTACCATTTTCGACTACAAATCTGCTAGAACTTCTCAGAAATTGCTCAAACTGACAAAACAATTTGTGCAAATGATCTTAAATCAAAAAAACATGACGAAAACTTTGTTTAACATTATTTCAAAGAAACAGTAAATTAATGATGCAACCTAGTGCAAAAGTAGCTACTTTTTAACATTTTCGACTACAAATCTGCTAGAACTTCACAGAAATTGCTCAAACTGACAAAACAATTTGTGCAAATGATCTTAAATCAAAAAAACATGACGAAAACTTTGTTTAACATTATTTCAAAGAAACAGTAAATTAATGATGCAACCTAGTGCAAAAGTAGCTACTTTTTACCATTTTCGACTACAAATCTGCTAGAACTTCTCAGAAATTGCTCAAACTGACAAAACAATTTGTGCAAATGATCTTAAATCAAAAAAACATGACGAAAACTTTGTTTAACATTATTTCAAAGAAACAGTAAATTAATGATGCAACCTAGTGCAAAAGTAGCTACTTTTTAACATTTTCGACTACAAATCTGCTAGAACTTCACAGAAATTGCTCAAACTGACAAAACAATTTGTGCAAATGATCTTAAATCAATAAAACATGACAAAAAATTTGTTTAACATTATTTCAAAGAAACAATAAATTAATGATGCAACCTAGTGCAAAAGTAGCTACTTTTTAACATTTTCGACTACAAATCTGCTAGAACTTCACAGAAATTGCTCAAACTGACAATGCAATTTGTGCAAATGTTCTTAAGTCAATAAAACATGACCAAAAATTTGTTTAACATGATTTCAAAGAAACAGTAAATTAATGATGCAACCTAGTGCAAAAGTAGCTACTTTTTAACATTTTCGACTACAAATCTGCTAGAACTTCACAGAAATTGCTCAAACTGACCACTCATTTGTGCAAATGTTCTTAAATCAATTAAACATGACAAAAAATTGATATAACATTATTTCAAAGAAACAGTAAATTAATGATGCAACCTAGTGCAAAAGTAGCTACTTTTTACAATTTTCGACTACAAATCTGCTAGAATTTCACAGAAATTGCTCAAACTGACAAAGCAATTTGTGCAAATGATCTTAAATCAATAAAACACGACAAAAAATTTGTTTAACATGATTTCAAAGAAACAGTAAATTAATGATGCAACCTAGTGCAAAAGTAGCTACTTTTTAACATTTTCGACTACAAATCTGCTAGAACTTCACAGAAATTGCTCAAACTGACCACTCATTTGTGCAAATGTTCTTAAATCAATTAAACATGACAAAAAATTGATATAACATTATTTCAAAGAAACAGTAAATTAATGATGCAACCTAGTGCAAAAGTAGCTACTTTTTACAATTTTCGACTACAAATCTGCTAGAATTTCACAGAAATTGCTCAAACTGACAAAGCAATTTGTGCAAATGATCTTAAATCAATAAAACATGACATGATAGAACATGATTTCAAAGAAACAGTAAATTAATGATGCAACCTAGTGCAAAAGTAGCTACTTTTTAACATTTTCGACTACAAATCTGCTAGAACTTCACAGAAATTGCTCAAACTGACAAAGCAATTTGTGCAAATGATCTTAAATCAATAAAACATGACAAAAAATTTGTTTAACATGATTTCAAAGAAACAGTAAATTAATGATGCAACCTAGTGCAAAAGTAGCTACTTTTTAACATTTTCGACTACAAATCTGCTAGAACTTCACAGAAATTGCTCAAACTGACAAAGCAATTTGTGCAAATGATCTTAAATCAATTAAACATGACAAAAAATTTGTTTAACATTATTTCAAAGAAACAGTAAATTAATGATGCTACCTAGTGCAAAAGTAGCTACTTTTTACAATTTTCGACTACAAATCTGCTAGAACTTCACAGAAATTGCTCAAACTGACGAAGCAATTTGCGCGTATGTTCTTAAATCAATAAAACATGACAAAAAATTTGTTTAACATTATTTTAAAGAAACAGTAAATTAATGATGCAACCTAGTGCAAAAGTAGCCACTTTTTAACATTTTCGACTACAAATCTGCTAGAACTTCACAGAAATTGCTCAAACTGACAAAGCAATTTGTGCAAATGATCTTAAATCAATAAAACATGACAAAAAATTTGTTTAACATTATTTCAAAGAAACAGTAAATTAATGATGCAACCTAGTGCAAAAGTAGCTACTTTTTACAATTTTCGACTACAAATCTGCTAGAACTTCACAGAAATTGCTCAAACTGACGAAGCAATTTGCGCGTATGTTCTTAAATCAATAAAACATGACAAAAAATTTGTTTAACATTATTTTAAAGAAACAGTAAATTAATGATGCAACCTAGTGCAAAAGTAGCTACTTTTTACCATTTTCGACTACAAATCTGCTAGAACTTCACAGAAATTGCTTAAACTGACAAAGCAATTTGTGCAAATGATCTTAAATCAATAAAACATGACAAAAAATTTGTTTAACATTATTTCAAAGAAACAGTAAAATAATGATGCAACCTAGTGTAAAAGTAGCTACTTTTTAACATTTTCGACTACAAATCTTAACATTATTTTAAAGAAACAGTAAATTAATGATGCAACCTAGTGCAAAAGTAGCCACTTTTTAACATTTTCGACTACAAATCTGCTAGAACTTCACAGAAATTGCTCAAACTGACAAAACAATTTGTGCAAATGATCTTAAATCAATAAAACATGACAAAAAATTTGTTTAACATTATTTCAAAGAAACAGTAAAATAATGATGCAACCTAGTGTAAAAGTAGCTACTTTTTAACATTTTCGTCTACAAATCTTAACATTATTTTAAAGAAACAGTAAATTAATAATGCAACCTAGTGCAAAAGTAGCTACTTTCAAGCTAACAAAACCATTTGTGCAAATGATCTTAAGTCAATAAAACATGACGAAAAATTTGTTTAACATTATTTCAAAGAAACAGTAAATTAATGATGCAACCTAGTGCAAAAGTAGCTACTTTTTACCATTTTCGACTACAAATCTGCTAGAACTTCACAGAAATTGCTCAAACTGACAAAGCAATTTGTGCAAATGATCTTAAATCAATAAAACATGACAAAAAATTTGTTTAACATGATTTCAAAGAAACAGTAAATTAATGATGCAACCTAGTGCAAAAGTAGCTACTTTTTACCATTTTCGACTACAAATCTGCTAGAACTTCACAGAAATTGCTCAAACTGACAAAGCAATTTGTGCAAATGATCTTAAGTCAATAAAGCATGACAAAAAATTTGTTTAACATGATTTCAAAGAAACAGTAAATTAATGATGCAACCTAGTGCAAAAGTAGCTACTTTTTACCATTTTCGACTACAAATCTGCTAGAACTTCACAGAAATTGCTCAAACTGACAAAGCAATTTGTGCAAATGATCTTAAGTCAATAAAGCATGACAAAAAATTTGTTTAACATTATTTCAAAGAAACAGTAAATTAATGATGCAACCTAGTGCAAAAGTAGCTACTTTTTACCATTTTCGACTACAAATCTGCTAGAACTTCACAGAAATTGCTCAAACTGACAAAGCAATTTGTGCAAATGATCTCAAGTCAATAAAGCATGACAAAAAATTTGTTTAACATTATTTCAAAGAAACAGTAAATTAATGATGCAACCTAGTGCAAAAGTAGCTACTTTTTACCATTTTCGACTACAAATCTGCTAGAACTTCACAGAAATTGCTCAAACTGACAAAACAACTTGTGCAAATGATCTTAAATCAATAAAACATGACAAAAAATTTGTTTAACATGATTTCAAAGAAACAGTAAATTAATGATGCAACCTAGTGCAAAAGTAGCTACTTTTTACCATTTTCGACTACAAATCTGCTAGAACTTCACAGAAATTGCTCAAACTGACGAAGCAATTTGTGCAAATGATCTTAAATCAATAAAACATGACAAAAAATTTGTTTAACATGATTTCAAAGAAACAATAAATTAATGATGCAACCTAGTGCAAAAGTAGCTACTTTTTACCATTTTCGACTACAAATCTGCTAGAACTTCACAGAAATTGCTCAAACTGACGAAGCAATTTGTGCAAATGATCTTAAATCAATAAAACATGACAAAAAATTTGTTTAACATGATTTCAAAGAAACAGTAAATTAATGATGCAACCTAGTGCAAAAGTAGCTACTTTTTACCATTTTCGACTACAAATCTGCTAGAACTTCACAGAAATTGCTCAAACTGACAAAGCAATTTGTGCAAATGATCTTAAGTCAATAAAGCATGACAAAAAATTTGTTTAACATTATTTCAAAGAAACAGTAAATTAATGATGCAACCTAGTGCAAAAGTAGCTACTTTTTAACATTTTCGACTACAAATCTGCTAGAATTTCACAGAAATTGCTCAAACTGACAAAGCAATTTGTGCAAATGATCTTAAATCAAAAAAACATGACGAAAACTTTGTTTAATATTATTTCAAAGAAACAGTAAATTAACGATGCAACCTAGTGCAAAAGTAGCTACTTTTTAACATTTTCGACTACAAATCTGCTAGAACTTCACAGAAATTGCTCAAACTGACAAAGCAATTTGTGCAAATGATCTTAAATCAATAAAACATGACAAAAAATTTGTTTAACATTATTTCAAAGAAACAGTAAATTAATGATGCAACCTAGTGCAAAAGTAGCTACTTTTTAACATTTTCGACTACAAATCTGCTAGAACTTCACAGAAATTGCTCAAACTGACAAAGCAATTTGTGCAAATGTTCTTAAGTCAATAAAACATGACCAAAAATTTGTTTAACATTATTTCAAAGAAACAGTAAATTAATGATGCAACCTAGTGCAAAAGTAGCTACTTTTTACCATTTTCGACTACAAATCTGCTAGAACTTCTCAGAAATTGCTCAAACTGACAAAACAATTTGTGCAAATGATCTTAAATCAAAAAAACATGACGAAAACTTTGTTTAACATTATTTCAAAGAAACAGTAAATTAATGATGCAACCTAGTGCAAAAGTAGCTACTTTTTACCATTTTCGACTACAAATCTGCTAGAACTTCTCAGAAATTGCTCAAACTGACAAAACAATTTGTGCAAATGATCTTAAATCAAAAAAACATGACGAAAACTTTGTTTAACATTATTTCAAAGAAACAGTAAATTAATGATGCAACCTAGTGCAAAAGTAGCTACTTTTTACCATTTTCGACTACAAATCTGCTAGAACTTCACAGAAATTGCTCAAACTGACAAAGCAATTTGTGCAAATGTTCTTAAGTCAATAAAACATGACCAAAAATTTGTTTAACATGATTTCAAAGAAACAGTAAATTAACGATGCAACCTAGTGCAAAAGTAGCTACTTTTTACCATTTTCGACTACAAATCTGCTAGAACTTCACAGAAATTGCTTAAACTGACAAAGCAATTTGTGCAAATGATCTTAAATCAATAAAACATGACAAAAAATTTGTTTAACATTATTTCAAAGAAACAGTAAAATAATGATGCAACCTAGTGTAAAAGTAGCTACTTTTTAACATTTTCGTCTACAAATCTGCTAGAACTTCACAGAAATTGCTCAAACTGACAAAGCAATTTGTGCAAATGATCTTAAATCAATAAAACATGACAAAAAATTTGTTTAACATGATTGCAAAGAAACAGTAAATTAATGATGCAACCTAGTGCAAAAGTAGCTACTTTTTACCATTTTCGACTACAAATCTGCTAGAACTTCACAGAAATTGCTCAAACTGACAAAGCAATTTGTGCAAATGATCTTAAGTCAATAAAGCATGACAAAAAATTTGTTTAACATTATTTCAAAGAAACAGTAAATTAATGATGCAACCTAGTGCAAAAGTAGCTACTTTTTAACATTTTCGACTACAAATCTGCTAGAACTTCACAGAAATTGCTCAAACTGACAAAGCAATTTGTGCAAATGATCTTAAATCAATAAAACATGACAAAAAATTTGTTTAACATTATTTCAAAGAAACAGTAAATTAATGATGCAACCTAGTGCAAAAGTAGCTACTTTTTACCATTTTCGACTACAAATCTGCTAGAACTTCTCAGAAATTGCTCAAACTGACAAAACAATTTGTGCAAATGATCTTAAATCAAAAAAACATGACGAAAACTTTGTTTAACATTATTTCAAAGAAACAGTAAATTAATAATGCAACCTAGTGCAAAAGTAGCTACTTTTTAACATTTTCGACTACAAATCTGCTAGAACTTCACAAAAATTGCTCAAACTGACCACTCATTTGTGCAAATGTTCTTAAATCAATTAAACATGACAAAAAATTGATATAACATTATTTCAAAGAAACAGTGAATTTATGAAGCAACCTTTTGCAAAAGTGCTACTTTTTAACATTTTCGACTACAAATCTGCTAGAATTTCACAGAAATTGCTCAAACTGACAAAGCAATTTGTGCAAATGATCTTAAATCAATAAAACATGACAAAAAATTTGTTTAACATTATTTCAAAGAAACAGTAAATTAATGATGCAACCTAGTGCAAAAGTAGCTACTTTTTACCATTTTCGACTACAAATCTGCTAGAACTTCTCAGAAATTGCTCAAACTGACAAAACAATTTGTGCAAATGATCTTAAATCAAAAAAACATGACGAAAACTTTGTTTAACATTATTTCAAAGAAACAGTAAATTAATGATGCAACCTAGTGCAAAAGTAGCTACTTTTTACCATTTTCGACTACAAATCTGCTAGAACTTCACAGAAATTGCTCAAACTGACAAAGCAATTTGTGCAAATGTTCTTAAGTCAATAAAACATGACCAAAAATTTGTTTAACATGATTTCAAAGAAACAGTAAATTAACGATGCAACCTAGTGCAAAAGTAGCTACTTTTTACCATTTTCGACTACAAATCTGCTAGAACTTCACAGAAATTGCTTAAACTGACAAAGCAATTTGTGCAAATGATCTTAAATCAATAAAACATGACAAAAAATTTGTTTAACATTATTTCAAAGAAACAGTAAAATAATGATGCAACCTAGTGTAAAAGTAGCTACTTTTTAACATTTTCGACTACAAATCTGCTAGAACTTCACAAAAATTGCTCAAACTGACAAAGCAATTTGTGCAAATGATCTTAAATCAATAAAACATGACAAAAAATTTGTTTAACATGATTTCAAAGAAACAGTAAATTAATGATGCAACCTAGTGCAAAAGTAGCTACTTTTTACCATTTTCGACTACAAATCTGCTAGAACTTCACAGAAATTGCTCAAACTGACAAAGCAATTTGTGCAAATGATCTTAAATCAATAAAACATGACAAAAAATTTGTTTAACATGATTTCAAAGAAACAGTAAATTAATGATGCAACCTAGTGCAAAAGTAGCTACTTTTTACCATTTTCGACTACAAATCTGCTAGAACTTCACAGAAATTGCTCAAACTGACAAAGCAATTTGTGCAAATGATCTTAAGTCAATAAAGCATGACAAAAAATTTGTTTAACATTATTTCAAAGAAACAGTAAATTAATGATGCAACCTAGTGCAAAAGTAGCTACTTTTTACCATTTTCGACTACAAATCTGCTAGAACTTCACAGAAATTGCTCAAACTGACAAAGCAATTTGTGCAAATGATCTCAAGTCAATAAAGCATGACAAAAAATTTGTTTAACATTATTTCAAAGAAACAGTAAATTAATGATGCAACCTAGTGCAAAAGTAGCTACTTTTTACCATTTTCGACTACAAATCTGCTAGAACTTCACAGAAATTGCTCAAACTGACAAAGGAATTTGTGCAAATGATCTTAAGTCAATAAAGCATGACAAAAAATTTGTTTAACATTATTTCAAAGAAACAGTAAATTAATGATGCAACCTAGTGCAAAAGTAGCTACTTTTTACCATTTTCGACTACAAATCTGCTAGAACTTCACAGAAATTGCTCAAACTGACGAAGCAATTTGTGCAAATGATCTTAAATCAATAAAACATGACAAAAAATTTGTTTAACATGATTTCAAAGAAACAATAAATTAATGATGCAACCTAGTGCAAAAGTAGCTACTTTTTACCATTTTCGACTACAAATCTGCTAGAACTTCACAGAAATTGCTCAAACTGACGAAGCAATTTGTGCAAATGATCTTAAATCAATAAAACATGACAAAAAATTTGTTTAACATGATTTCAAAGAAACAATAAATTAATGATGCAACCTAGTGCAAAAGTAGCTACTTTTTACCATTTTCGACTACAAATCTGCTAGAACTTCACAGAAATTGCTCAAACTGACAAAGCAATTTGTGCAAATGATCTTAAGTCAATAAAGCATGACAAAAAATTTGTTTAACATTATTTCAAAGAAACAGTAAATTAATGATGCAACCTAGTGCAAAAGTAGCTACTTTTTACCATTTTCGACTACAAATCTGCTAGAACTTCACAGAAATTGCTCAAACTGACCACTCATTTGTGCAAATGTTCTTAAATCAATTAAACATGACGAAAACTTTGTTTAACATTATTTCAAAGAAACAGTAAATTAATGATGCAACCTAGTGCAAAAGTAGCTACTTTTTAACATTTTCGACTACAAATCTGCTAGAACTTCTCAGAAATTGCTCAAACTGACAAAACAATTTGTGCAAATGATCTTAAATCAAAAAAACATGACGAAAACTTTGTTTAACATTATTTCAAAGAAACAGTAAATTAATGATGCAACCTAGTGCAAAAGTAGCTACTTTTTAACATTTTCGACTACAAATCTGCTAGAACTTCACAGAAATTGCTCAAACTGACAAAGCAATTTGTGCAAATGATCTTAAATCAATAAAACATGACAAAAAATTTGTTTAACATTATTTCAAAGAAACAGTAAATTAATGATGCAACCTAGTGCAAAAGTAGCTACTTTTTACCATTTTCGACTACAAATCTGCTAGAACTTCTCAGAAATTGCTCAAACTGACAAAACAATTTGTGCAAATGATCTTAAATCAAAAAAACATGACGAAAACTTTGTTTAACATTATTTCAAAGAAACAGTAAATTAATGATGCAACCTAGTGCAAAAGTAGCTACTTTTTAACATTTTCGACTACAAATCTGCTAGAACTTCACAGAAATTGCTCAAACTGACAAAGCAATTTGTGCAAATGATCTTAAATCAATAAAACATGACAAAAAATTTGTTTAACATTATTTCAAAGAAACAATAAATTAATGATGCAACCTAGTGCAAAAGTAGCTACTTTTTAACATTTTCGACTACAAATCTGCTAGAACTTCACAGAAATTGCTCAAACTGACAAAGCAATTTGTGCAAATGTTCTTAAGTCAATAAAACATGACCAAAAATTTGTTTAACATTATTTCAAAGAAACAGTAAATTAATGATGCAACCTAGTGCAAAAGTAGCTACTTTTTAACATTTTCGACTACAAATCTGCTAGAACTTCACAGAAATTGCTCAAACTGACCACTCATTTGTGCAAATGTTCTTAAATCAATTAAACATGACAAAAAATTGATATAACATTATTTCAAAGAAACAGTGAATTTATGAAGCAACCTTTTGCAAAAGTGCTACTTTTTAACATTTTCGACTACAAATCTGCTAGAATTTCACAGAAATTGCTCAAACTGACAAAGCAATTTGTGCAAATGATCTTAAATCAATAAAACATGACAAAAAATTTGTTTAACATTATTTCAAAGAAACAGTAAATTAATGATGCAACCTAGTGCAAAAGTAGCTACTTTTTAACATTTTCGACTACAAATCTGCTAGAACTTCACAGAAATTGCTCAAACTGACCACTCATTTGTGCAAATGTTCTTAAATCAATTAAACATGACAAAAAATTGATATAACATTATTTCAAAGAAACAGTGAATTTATGAAGCAACCTTTTGCAAAAGTGCTACTTTTTAACATTTTCGACTACAAATCTGCTAGAATTTCACAGAAATTGCTCAAACTGACAAAGCAATTTGTGCAAATGATCTTAAATCAATAAAACATGACAAAAAATTTGTTTAACATTATTTCAAAGAAACAGTAAATTAATGATGCAACCTAGTGCAAAAGTAGCTACTTTTTACCATTTTCGACTACAAATCTGCTAGAACTTCTCAGAAATTGCTCAAACTGACAAAACAATTTGTGCAAATGATCTTAAATCAAAAAAACATGACGAAAACTTTGTTTAACATTATTTCAAAGAAACAGTAAATTAATGATGCAACCTAGTGCAAAAGTAGCTACTTTTTACCATTTTCGACTACAAATCTGCTAGAACTTCACAGAAATTGCTCAAACTGACAAAGCAATTTGTGCAAATGATCTTAAGTCAATAAAGCATGACAAAAAATTTGTTTAACATTATTTCAAAGAAACAGTAAATTAATGATGCAACCTAGTGCAAAAGTAGCTACTTTTTACCATTTTCGACTACAAATCTGCTAGAACTTCACAGAAATTGCTCAAACTGACAAAGCAATTTGTGCAAATGATCTTAAGTCAATAAAGCATGACAAAAAATTTGTTTAACATTATTTCAAAGAAACAGTAAATTAATGATGCAACCTAGTGCAAAAGTAGCTACTTTTTACCATTTTCGACTACAAATCTGCTAGAACTTCACAGAAATTGCTCAAACTGACCACTCATTTGTGCAAATGTTCTTAAATCAATTAAACATGACAAAAAATTTGTTTAACATTATTTCAAAGAAACAGTAAATTAATGATGCAACCTAGTGCAAAAGTAGCTACTTTTTAACATTTTCGACTACAAATCTGCTAGAACTTCTCAGAAATTGCTCAAACTGACAAAACAATTTGTGCAAATGATCTTAAATCAAAAAAACATGACGAAAACTTTGTTTAACATTATTTCAAAGAAACAGTAAATTAATGATGCAACCTAGTGCAAAAGTAGCTACTTTTTAACATTTTCGACTACAAATCTGCTAGAACTTCACAGAAATTGCTCAAACTGACAAAGCAATTTGTGCAAATGATCTTAAATCAATAAAACATGACAAAAAATTTGTTTAACATTATTTCAAAGAAACAGTAAATTAATGATGCAACCTAGTGCAAAAGTAGCTACTTTTTACCATTTTCGACTACAAATCTGCTAGAACTTCTCAGAAATTGCTCAAACTGACAAAACAATTTGTGCAAATGATCTTAAATCAAAAAAACATGACGAAAACTTTGTTTAACATTATTTCAAAGAAACAGTAAATTAATGATGCAACCTAGTGCAAAAGTAGCTACTTTTTACCATTTTCGACTACAAATCTGCTAGAACTTCACAGAAATTGCTCAAACTGACAAAGCAATTTGTGCAAATGTTCTTAAGTCAATAAAACATGACCAAAAATTTGTTTAACATGATTTCAAAGAAACAGTAAATTAACGATGCAACCTAGTGCAAAAGTAGCTACTTTTTACCATTTTCGACTACAAATCTGCTAGAACTTCACAGAAATTGCTTAAACTGACAAAGCAATTTGTGCAAATGATCTTAAATCAATAAAACATGACAAAAAATTTGTTTAACATTATTTCAAAGAAACAGTAAAATAATGATGCAACCTAGTGTAAAAGTAGCTACTTTTTAACATTTTCGTCTACAAATCTGCTAGAACTTCACAGAAATTGCTCAAACTGACAAAGCAATTTGTGCAAATGATCTTAAATCAATAAAACATGACAAAAAATTTGTTTAACATGATTGCAAAGAAACAGTAAATTAATGATGCAACCTAGTGCAAAAGTAGCTACTTTTTACCATTTTCGACTACAAATCTGCTAGAACTTCACAGAAATTGCTCAAACTGACAAAGCAATTTGTGCAAATGATCTTAAGTCAATAAAGCATGACAAAAAATTTGTTTAACATTATTTCAAAGAAACAGTAAATTAATGATGCAACCTAGTGCAAAAGTAGCTACTTTTTAACATTTTCGACTACAAATCTGCTAGAACTTCACAGAAATTGCTCAAACTGACAAAGCAATTTGTGCAAATGATCTTAAATCAATAAAACATGACAAAAAATTTGTTTAACATTATTTCAAAGAAACAGTAAATTAATGATGCAACCTAGTGCAAAAGTAGCTACTTTTTACCATTTTCGACTACAAATCTGCTAGAACTTCTCAGAAATTGCTCAAACTGACAAAGCAATTTGTGCAAATGATCTTAAATCAAAAAAACATGACGAAAACTTTGTTTAACATTATTTCAAAGAAACAGTAAATTAATAATGCAACCTAGTGCAAAAGTAGCTACTTTTTAACATTTTCGACTACAAATCTGCTAGAACTTCACAAAAATTGCTCAAACTGACCACTCATTTGTGCAAATGTTCTTAAATCAATTAAACATGACAAAAAATTGATATAACATTATTTCAAAGAAACAGTGAATTTATGAAGCAACCTTTTGCAAAAGTGCTACTTTTTAACATTTTCGACTACAAATCTGCTAGAATTTCACAGAAATTGCTCAAACTGACAAAGCAATTTGTGCAAATGATCTTAAATCAATAAAACATGACAAAAAATTTGTTTAACATTATTTCAAAGAAACAGTAAATTAATGATGCAACCTAGTGCAAAAGTAGCTACTTTTTACCATTTTCGACTACAAATCTGCTAGAACTTCTCAGAAATTGCTCAAACTGACAAAACAATTTGTGCAAATGATCTTAAATCAAAAAAACATGACGAAAACTTTGTTTAACATTATTTCAAAGAAACAGTAAATTAATGATGCAACCTAGTGCAAAAGTAGCTACTTTTTACCATTTTCGACTACAAATCTGCTAGAACTTCACAGAAATTGCTCAAACTGACAAAGCAATTTGTGCAAATGTTCTTAAGTCAATAAAACATGACCAAAAATTTGTTTAACATGATTTCAAAGAAACAGTAAATTAACGATGCAACCTAGTGCAAAAGTAGCTACTTTTTACCATTTTCGACTACAAATCTGCTAGAACTTCACAGAAATTGCTTAAACTGACAAAGCAATTTGTGCAAATGATCTTAAATCAATAAAACATGACAAAAAATTTGTTTAACATTATTTCAAAGAAACAGTAAAATAATGATGCAACCTAGTGTAAAAGTAGCTACTTTTTAACATTTTCGACTACAAATCTGCTAGAACTTCACAAAAATTGCTCAAAACTGACAAAGCAATTTGTGCAAATGATCTTAAATCAATAAAACATGACAAAAAATTTGTTTAACATGATTTCAAAGAAACAGTAAATTAATGATGCAACCTAGTGCAAAAGTAGCTACTTTTTACCATTTTCGACTACAAATCTGCTAGAACTTCACAGAAATTGCTCAAACTGACAAAGCAATTTGTGCAAATGATCTTAAATCAATAAAACATGACAAAAAATTTGTTTAACATGATTTCAAAGAAACAGTAAATTAATGATGCAACCTAGTGCAAAAGTAGCTACTTTTTACCATTTTCGACTACAAATCTGCTAGAACTTCACAGAAATTGCTCAAACTGACAAAGCAATTTGTGCAAATGATCTTAAGTCAATAAAGCATGACAAAAAATTTGTTTAACATTATTTCAAAGAAACAGTAAATTAATGATGCAACCTAGTGCAAAAGTAGCTACTTTTTACCATTTTCGACTACAAATCTGCTAGAACTTCACAGAAATTGCTCAAACTGACAAAGCAATTTGTGCAAATGATCTCAAGTCAATAAAGCATGACAAAAAATTTGTTTAACATTATTTCAAAGAAACAGTAAATTAATGATGCAACCTAGTGCAAAAGTAGCTACTTTTTACCATTTTCGACTACAAATCTGCTAGAACTTCACAGAAATTGCTCAAACTGACAAAGGAATTTGTGCAAATGATCTTAAGTCAATAAAGCATGACAAAAAATTTGTTTAACATTATTTCAAAGAAACAGTAAATTAATGATGCAACCTAGTGCAAAAGTAGCTACTTTTTACCATTTTCGACTACAAATCTGCTAGAACTTCACAGAAATTGCTCAAACTGACGAAGCAATTTGTGCAAATGATCTTAAATCAATAAAACATGACAAAAAATTTGTTTAACATGATTTCAAAGAAACAATAAATTAATGATGCAACCTAGTGCAAAAGTAGCTACTTTTTACCATTTTCGACTACAAATCTGCTAGAACTTCACAGAAATTGCTCAAACTGACGAAGCAATTTGTGCAAATGATCTTAAATCAATAAAACATGACAAAAAATTTGTTTAACATGATTTCAAAGAAACAATAAATTAATGATGCAACCTGGTGCAAAAGTAGCTACTTTTTACCATTTTCGACTACAAATGTGCTAGAACTTCACAGAAATTGCTCAAACTGACAAAGCAATTTGTGCAAAT